>JARQOD010002412.1:0-75000 GCA_033576555.1 Oophaga sylvatica
TGCTGTTAGGTATAAATAATGCTGCAGATAAAATTAAGCCTAGTAAAATTATAAATAGGTTCCTGTGTGATCACCTTTAAAATGTGCCCTTATTGATACTATATCATAGATGTCTAATAGATTATTCTCTGATCAAGCGAATGGAATACAAGTAGCACATAATAAAACTGCTATATGTGCAAATTACGCAGAAGATTGTGCAAAAATAGCATAAACTGTGTAAATGAGCATAAGGGTTAAGTGCACTCTCCAAGTATTGACCGCTTCTAAAAGTGCAGAAAGTGCTTTAACTAAAGTGCATTGAGGCATTCAGTACCCAAATTATAGAGTGGTAGATATACTCTCCAAAGAAGGTCCGTTTATGCTCAGTTGGGGGTTATAATATATGTGTATACCCTCTATGTACCTTATGATTCCAAACTGCCCGGGTTATTACAAAGCAGTATGTCCTAATATAGTACTTAGCTCTAGATTGTGGAGAGGCGCTGACAGGATCTGGATCTGTGCAGTAGTTCTGGAGAGCTGCCCCGGCCGGCGGCAAGCTCTCCCTCCTTGCGGTGCTGCAGTGCGGATGCCCGCGATGAGACACCGACAGTTCCTTAGTCAACGTTGTTCCGGTCACGTGATGAGATCACGTGACTTTGGATTCCAGCTACGGAGTGCAGTGAGAGCCAAAACAGTGTCCTACGCTTTTCGGAGATAATGTTCTCCTTCCTCAGGGATGGCTCTGCTTGCACCAAGCTGGGTTTTTATATCTTTTGGTGAAATGGGTTAATTAAAAGCAAACAGTTCAATGTCAGTGTTTAGTCCTCATGGCCTGTGCACACATTGCGGATTTGCCTGCGGATTTTTCGCACCTCTTGGCAGAAAAACACAGGCGCGGTTTTGACGCGGTTTTGGCACGGTTTTGACGCTGTTTTTGGCGCGGTTTTTCATGCTTTTTCTCATGCGGTTTTGTATGCGGTTTTGACAGCTAAATAAAGATATGTTGTTTAACAAAAAAAAAAGATTTGTGATTTCATTTCTTGTCCAACCTCCTCTTTTACATTTGTCCAACCCACACTCCATTACACACACACAGATAGAGATAGGCCGGCGTCACACTTGCGAGTGTGATGCGAGTAAGTCGCACGACTTTCTCGCATCAACACCCGGCACGGCCGCCTGCTCTCAGACCCGAGTGTACGGCTGCATGTATTTCTATGCAGCCGTACACTCGGGGCCGAGAGCGGGCGGCCGTGCCGGGTGTTGATGCGAGAAAGTCGTGCCGACTTACTCGCATCACACTCACAAGTGTGACTCCGGCCATAGATAGATAATAGATACCAGTAGTTAGATAGATAGATAGATAGATAGATAGATATAGATAGATATAGATAGATAGATAGATAGATAGATAGATAGATAGAAAATACATAGATAGATGGATAATAGATAGTTAGAAATATATATAGCAAGATAGATGTATAGATAGTGTAAGGTTTCACTCACTCGGCTGCTTCAGAGGTAATCAGGAGACACTTTTCTTATGCAAAAAGTCCTTAGGTTTATTACATCATAAATCTCCGGGTAACATACAATACAAATCTTCAATGCTTCAGCTCCAGCCTGGAGCCTCACTCAGACACAGAGACCTCTCTGTCATGTCCCCGTTTGGACCTCATGGAAGTCTGTCCACACTGGCAGACTCCCACACACTCTCTCTCAGGTGCAAAGCACACTTCTTAACATAGGTGTAACCCCACCCACAGATGAGGTCAGGATCACATGGTTAGGTCACCTGGTCATGACCTCATCACAGGTCCTTTACCACAACACAAATCATGCCTCCATGCATATCCCGAGGAGCATACACAGTGCCCCCTAGCTGCATCAGGGGTCACTACACCACATACCTCCCCCCTCTGTTCAAACTTGTGGGGTTGAACACTTGTTACCCGACCAGAGATCCTTCTCGGTCGTCTCTGCCAATCAAACCGTCTCTCTAAGTCGGGCCCTTCTACTGACCCCTTTTGTAGGCGTCTGTCATCCGACTCTGTCACCTCTTTTACCAACGATGGCCCCCTGTCAGACCACCCGTGTCCCCAGCAGTCAGTATGGCGTCGTAATTCTCTTGCACCCATACGTCCTGTCTGGTCTGAGTCATTTTCATTTCGTCCACTACAGGTTCTCCTGCTTAGGTCACTCATCACTGAGCTAACTGAGGCATCACTATTTCTACCTCTTCCATCAGGCACTCTTCGCCTCTCAACACGACGGATTGAAGGTGGCGGCCATCTTCTTTCCATTTCCTGCAGCTCTCTGTTGATCTGCTCCCTCTCCAGTCGTAGCTGTTCTACTTCTCTCAAGTATGACACACGATACTCCAGGAGCATCCGGATATTCCCAAGGCTCTCTCTGGATCCGACAACGAGGAACGGAACCATCCCATCTTCACCCCTGACCTGGACTTCGTCATCAGCCGGAATCCTGACTCTCGTCACACCGGACTTATTCACCATCTCCTGCATCACTTTCCCGAGTCTTCCGATGACCTTCTTCACCAGACCTCTGGGCACTTGAATGATGTCTTCCACCCATCCAAGCCGATTTTGAGCCTTTCTTGCTTGCTCCAAACGTCGAGCGGCTTCGTGATTTCTCAACAGGATCATGTGCTTAGTGCGGAGACAATGTAGGTGCATGTCCCTCAGGATAGCCACTCGCTTCATTGTGACTTCCCTAGTCGACAGTATGACTAACTGTTTCATCTCTGGCACCCAGTTCACACTAGATGCTTCTACCGCTTTTCTAAAGGCCTCATGCACCTCCTCACTGGCACATACTTCTCGCAGGTCTTCGGGTATCTCTATTACACACTTGAAACCCGACCCGTCACCTTCTTGGACAGACTGTTGGACCTTCTCGTCCTGAGCATTAGTACAGTTTTCCAAGACATCGCTCTCCCTTGTGTGCCCATCTGCATGGCACTTCCCTTGCTGGATTTCTTCTTCCATAGATTTCTGGAGCTGGGCACCAGTCTTCTCCTCCATCTTGAGCTCTCGGAGAACTTCATCTCGCTCTTCTGCCAAGCAGCGACACTCCTGCTGATGTTTCTCTTGGGCCTCTCTGAGCACCACCGTCTCTTTCCATAGAGCCTTGTTCATACTCTTACACGCTGACAGACGATCTCTGAGCTTAGAGACTTCCTTCTCCAGCTCCTCCACTTTGTGCTCAATCATTCGTCTCAGGACCCTTTCTCGCCCGAATGTCTCTTTCACTGTTTCCTCAAACAGCTCCATCTCATGGTCCTGCTCTCTCCCAGCCAGCACATGTCGCACCATCACCTCTTCAATTACATTTTCGGCTGGGCACTCTTGCCCACACACACTCTGCCTCTCCAGAGCTCCGCCCGTTCCTGCATCCGCAGTTTCCACTGTCTCACGACTCTCGGTAACTTCAGAGAGCTCCTGCTTACTGCACTCACTTTCCCCTGCGGTCGAGTCACAGTCTGCATAGGAGTCACTCCCACTCCCCCTGTCATCCTGGAACAGCACGTCCCCACTTAGACAGGTCTCTGGCCCCTTTCCTGGAGCTATACCGTTTCTCACGGTCACACGTCTTGTCACGTCCAAGTCCCTGAGTTGGTCTGACCCACACTTTCTTCCGGTCACCTGGAACTCTGGACTATCGCTATTAGGTGTTACCTTCTTTTCACACATCACACGACAAGGAACCACTACAGCCACCTGCTGTGATGGGGCTCCCTCCTCTGAACAACAACACACTTTATCAATTTCCCATGCCTTTTCAAATAACGTGAAGTCCCGCTTCCTCTCATAGGGGTACACTAAGTTCGGTGGTATACCAGCATAACACCCTTTTGGAATCTCCACCCATTTTTGGGGCACAATCCCCTTTTGGGTTGCCACCCCCTTATGGGACTCCGCCCCTTTTCGGGCCACTTTACTGATTTGGGCTACCACCCCCTTTTGAGACTCCACCCCCTTTCTGGCCACCATCTCAATTTGGGTTACCGCCCCCTTTTGGGACTCCGCCCCCTTTTTGGGCAACTTTACTGATTTTTGGGCTACCACCCCCTTTTGAGACTCCGCCCCCTTTCGGGCCACAATCCCAATTTGGGTTACCGCCCCCTTTTGGGACTCCGCCCCCTTTTGGGTTACCATCCCTGTTTTGGGTTTCCGCTCCCCTTTTGGGACTCCTCCCCTTTTAGGGACACCACCCATCACTGGGGAACACACCACGGCTCTTACAGGCCCCAGTCCACACAGTACCCTTAAATAGTGACTTTCACTTAGGGCGTATACTGGCCCTTTAAGAGTTTGTGTGCCTCGGTTCACACTGTACTTTTTACCACACCAGCTCCTGCTGGTACTGCCACCGCTTCTGTTGCAGCCACCAACAACCAGCACCTCCAGATGCTACTCCTAAGCTGCTGTGGCTATTACTGCAGCTCCGGCTGCTGCAGAACTTCTTGCTGCAACAGTCACTGTAGCTCCTGCTACCACAAGTCTCTGCACGCTGCGCTGTCTTGCCGCTTGTCACCTTCGTGACCCCACGAGTCACAGCCAGCCGCTTGTCACCTTCATGACTCCTCCAAGCCACAGCAAACACCTCACACGTGTTCCAGAGAAAAAAACCAATAAACAGTTTCTCACCAACTCTTCTTACTGATCCCGACCAGCCTAGCACGGTTGTCAAAACCATCCCCTGTTGGTGTTAGCCACACAGGTTCCTGGAAACCTCAACCTCAGAGGTACCCAGCAAACAAAAAATACAGTCTTTCTCACTGACCCGTCAGCACACCACAGACTCCTGTCTGTCACTCTTGGCCACAGAGATTTTCCGGACACCTCTCTCATAGAGGCATCCCACAAAGGAAAAAACAGTTTTTCACTGACCCGTCAGCACACCACAGACTCCTGTCTGTTACCTGTTGATCACTCAGGTTTCCGGATACCTCCTTTTTCATAGAGGCATCCCACAAGGACAAAACAGTTTCTCACTGACCCGTCAGTACACCACAGACTCCTGTCTGTTACCTGCTGGCCACGCAGGTTTCCGGACACCTCCTCTGAGGTATCTTCTCAGCATGCTTTTTGTCCATTTTCAATGACCCCGGTCAACATAACACAGACTCCTGTCTGTCACCACTGCTTAACAGTGTCTTCAGATACCTCTTATCTTCAGAGGCACCACATATAAACATCAATGCAGTTTATTCGTGACCACTGGTCACACTCACGGTTTTCACAGACCGTCCGTTCCTCCTCTGATTCCTCATTCCCAGTCCTGGAACATGTGCTCCTTGGGCCGCTGCCAGCATTCCATCCACCAATTGTAAGGTTTCACTCACTCGGCTGCTTCAGAGGTAATCAGGAGACACTTTTCTTATGCAAAAAGTCCTTAGGTTTATTACATCATAAACCTCCGGGTAACATACAATACAAATCTTCAATGCTTCAGCCTGGAGCCTCACTCAGACACAGAGACCTCTCTGTCATGTCCCCGTTTGGACCTCATGGAAGTCTGTCCACACTGGCAGACTCCCACACACTCTCTCTCAGGTGCAAAGCACACTTCTTAACATAGGTGTAACCCCACCCACAGATGAGGTCAGGATCACATGGTTAGGTCACCTGGTCATGACCTCATCACAGGTCCTTTACCACAACACAAATCATGCCTCCATGCATATCCCGAGGAGCATACACAGTGCCCCCTAGCTGCATCAGGGGTCACTACACCACAATAGACAGAAAGATATCTAGGTAGATAGATAGATAAAATGGTACATAAATAGTTAAAGACACACACGCGTACACACACAAAATAATGCAATAGTTAATAAAAAAAAATAATAGGGAAAAAAATGTCATGGGCTCCCGCGCAATTTTCTGCGCCAGAGGGGGAAAGCCGACAGCCGGGGCCAATATTTCTAGCCTGGGAAGGGGTTAATACCCATGGATCTTCTCAGGCTATGAATATCAGCCTGCAGCTAGCCTTCACTGGCTATTAAAATAGGGGGACCCCCCCAAAAAAAATGACGTGGGGTCCCTCTATAATTTATAGCCAGAAAGGCTAGGCAGACAGCTGCGGGCTGATATTCATAACCTAGGAAGGGGCCATGGATATTGGCGCCCCCCCTGGCTAAAAATATCAGCACCCAGCCGCCCCAGAATTGGCGCATCTGTACGATGCGCCAATTCCGGCACTTAGCCCCTCTCTTCCCACTCCCCTGTGGCGGTGGGATATGAGGTAATAAGGGGTTAATATCACCTTGCTATTGTAAGGTGATATTAAGCCCGGTTAATAATAGAGAGGCGTCAATAAGACGCCTATCCATTATTAATCTTATATTAATAAAGGGTTAAAAAAAACACACGCATAAGAATAAATTATTTTAATGAAATAAAACACAAGACGGTTTTTATTACTCTTTATTACACGCTCAGATCCAAGCGACGCCCTCGATCTCCTGTAAAGAAACGTAAAAAAATAAAACAACCGTATACTCCCTGTTCGACGCAGTCCAATTAATAACGAGTGTCCCACTACGGTCTCCTCTATAGAACAGTGACATCAGGTGATGCCACTGTTCTGTAGGGCCTCCCAGTGATACACTGACAGGAGACAATGGCTCCTGCAGTGCATCACTGAGGTTACCTGAGTTCATTGTCTCACTTTATGGCAATGCTGCTGGGGAATTTTCTCACCCAGCATTGCCGTGAGAGAATGAACTGTAGTGACGTCATTCTCTCACGGCGGCAGAGCGGTACACAGATCGATGGCGTCGGGGAATAGGTGAGTATATACTCTATGTTCTGTATGTCATGTGTATGTTATATGTTGTATGTCATGTATGTTTTTTTTTTACATTCAGCACATTAGCCGGATGATGGGACTACTACTGTCCCATCATTGGCTAATGTGTCAGTCACTGTCACTGTAGCAGGCATAGCCTGATGGGACTTGTAGTCCCATCCGACTATGCCTGCATACACAGATCACGCACACAGCCCCGCACACCGCCGCACATACACCGATCTCGCACACAGCCCCGCACACCGATTACGCACACCGCCGCACATACACCGATCACGCGCACATGCCCGCACACCGATCACGCACACAGCCCTTCACACCGATCCCGCACACAGGCCCGCACACCGATCACGCAGACACCGGCACACAATCACCGCCCACACACACAGCACCGCACACTATACACGCCCACGCACCGCCCACACACATAGCGCCGCACACTATACACGCCCACGCACCGCCCACACACTTCCCTCCTCCCGAACTGCAGGGGTTTCACCTGCAGCAAAACCGCAGATCTTTTTTAGATCTGCGGTTTTGCTGCGGAAGTGCCCGACTCAATGCAAGTCAATGGGCGCCGAACCGCTGCAGTTCCGCACAACTAATTGACATGCTGCGGAAAATAAAACGCGGCGAAACCGCACGTTTTTTTCCGCAGCATGTGCACAGCAAACATGCGGTTCCCATTAGATTACATTGGTAGTGCACTGTGCTGCGGGTTGGATGCGTTTCCGCACGTTGAAAAACGCCGCGGAAACGCATCTAAAAACGCAAAGTGTGCACAGGGCCTGGGATTCTGTCAGCCAGTTTTTACTACGTAATCTGAGGACAGCATGAGGGTGGGTGAAAACACTAAATTCAGATTTGTCATTTATCAGGCTGTGTTCTATTTACTTACAGTGAATATTTTATCAGCAGGAGATTATCACTGCCCAGACTAGCTGCCTCATGCCAGGTTGTCCGACCACACCCCCAGCTCTGATAAGCAGCTCACTGTCAGTAGTATAGAGAGCTGTAGGTGGGCTTAGCAGTCTGAGCTCTGCTACATCCAAGAACTCAGATTGTGTAACAACTGTTTACCTAGTAAACTAAGTTTTACATCGCTGCAATCAGGGTCTCTTTCTCTCTAAATTATGCTGCTCTTAGATGAGGTACCAAAAACCTGGTGACCGATTCCCTTTAAGAATGTCATAAATAGAGAGCTTAAAAGTTGACAAGAGGATTTATCACATTGTGTTGCATGATAGATTGCCAGAGATTAGACACTTTTGTTATACGGCACTTAGATTAATAAATCTGGCACAGTTTAAAAATCCACAGCTTATGATTGCCTGTCCATATTATAGGTCATCAAGATCAGATCAGTGGGGGTCATGTATAAACAGTGTACAGAGCCCGAACAGCGGAGCTATATATTGGTAGTTCCCCGATGCTGCAACTCAACCACTACTGAAGCATTTTGCCACAGATTTCCCAATGCAGAAGACCCAGTGACTACAAGTTCCCTCCTAAGGTGCCGTCACCTTCACAGAGGGAATCAGTACTGAAAGTACATTGAGACTGAGCACAGACATTGAATAAGAACTGAAGCAGGCAAGTAGCCTGACAAACAGGAGTGGAGAGGCCAGGAAAAAAGACAAAATCGGCTAATGAAGTGAGTAGCAAGCTTTAGAGAGTTTACAAGCTGTAAACAATTAAATATAAAATAGTTTAGAACTAAACTTTACGCTTTAAACGGGTTACCTGATGTTGACCTTTCTTAAGCTACAGTGCTCAGCATAAATGAGTACACCCCATTTGAAAGGTAAGATTTAATGAATCAAGAACAATTTCCACATTTTTGACAAGACCGAGTTTCATAGAACATGTAACATGTAACCCATAACATGAAAGTAAGGATAATTAGAAAATCTTAATATTCGCATCAACTAATTGGAGTAAAACTGAACACACCCCAGATATAAAATACTAGATGTACTATCACGTTCACTAATAAAAGTCATTCTAGGTGTAAGGCTAAGTGCACACGATCAGGAATAATTGCGTTTTTTTCGCGGTTTTTCCGCGGTTTTCCGCGGTAAAAACGCGATAAAAACGCAAGCATTAAGCATCCTATACATGTTAATTGATTCCGCATGTTTTGGCCACATGTTGCGTTTTTTTCCGCGAAAAAAACGCTTTGCGGAAAAAATAGCAACATGTTCATTAATTTAGCGTAACCGCGGTGATTCCGCCGCCATAGGAATGCATTGAACCGCTTACTTTCCGCATGTGGCTATGCCCACTATGCGCAATGTAAGCGGTTCATGTGCGGATGGTACCCAGGGTCTGGAGCAGAGGAGACTCTCCTCCAGGCCCTGGGTACCATATCCCTGGTAAAACAATAATTAAAATAAAAAATAATGATATTCTCACCTTCCGGCGGCCCCCGCAGCCTTCCCGCGGCCCCCGCAGCCTTCCCGCCTTCAGCGACGCTCCCGGCAACTTCCGGTCCCAAGAGTGCTTTGCGAGAATCACCCAGATGGCATAGCGGTCTCGCGAGATGCTACGTCATCGGTGTGATTTGTTGCAAAGCACTCCTGGGACCGGAAGTTGCCGGGAGCGTCGCTGAAGGCGGGAAGGCTGCGGGGGCCGCCGGAAGGTGAGAATATCATTATTTATTATTTTTTTTATTATTTTTACATTAGATCTTTTTACTATTGATGCGACATAGGCGGCATCAATAGTAAAAAGTTGGTCACACTTGTCAAACACTATGTTTGACTCGTGTGACCAACCTGTCAATCAGTTTTCCAAGCGATGCTACAGATCGCTAGGAAAACGCTAGCATTCTGCAAGCTAATTACGCTTGCAAAACGCTATTATTCTGGCGGGAATCAGCATAAAAAAACGTGCGTATTTCCTGCGGGAAAGTGCGGGATTGCCGCGGAAATTTCCGCGGCAATTCCGCAACGTGTGAACTTAGCCTAAGTGTGCGAGTGTAGCCCACTCAATATCTCCATCCATCCCTCACTCCTTCAAGATGGCTGGACCATCATTGTAAATACACCATTGTATATACACACCTGTACTTTGTATCTCCCCCACCTCATTGTAGATTGTAAGCTCTCACGAGCAGGGTCATCTTATTTTGCTTTAATTATTGTATTGTTAACGTTGTTACCTATGACTTGTGTTTTGAAACTGTTAAACTGTAAAGCGCTGCGGAATATGTTGGCGCTATATAAATAAAGATTATTATTATTCATGCCATTCCTCTGCAGTGTATGCTATATTGTGTTACGGGAAAACCACACATCAGTTGGCCTTCTACTTTTTTAGCCAATTGCAGTGAACTTGCATGTCGATTTTCTTCAACCCATCTCATCAGAAGATGCTTCTGTTTGGGTGTTACCTTCCATGGTCGGCCTGGACATCTTGCGCGATGGCTGCAGTTCTATCTTTGTTACATTTTTGTATCACTTTTGCTCCAATATTATGGCTAATAAAGCTTTGCTGATCTTCTTGTTGCCTTCACCTTCCTTATGTAAATAAATTATTTTATTTGCTTTCTCAGGTCTTGTGACATTGCTCTTCCATGTGGTGCCATTGCTCAAAGCATTAAATTGGAACAGGGTTTTATTTGTTAAGTAACGCCCTTTTATAGTGAACTGTCTGCTGGACACCTGTTTAAACGAATAATTGGACTTATCTGTGGTTGAATCCTTGTTAAGTGTTTTGTAGTCTAAACATTAGCTCTGCTCTTAAGATGTTCGGTGGGGTGTACTTATTCTTGCAGAATGATTTTGTTAGGAAAATTACTTTCTTTGGGTATGCAAAATAAATCTTATTTGTAATCAACAGCCCACATTTGTCCTTTATGCCTCAAAACTACTGGAACAGCATGTCCATCTTGAACTGTCCTCCCACCTCTCCTCCTGCTCCCTCTTTGACCGCTTACAATCAGGCTTCCGACTGCATCACTCAACAGAAACTGCCCTAACTAAAGTCACCAATGACCTACTAACCACCAAGAGCAAGCGACACTACTCTGTCCTCCTTCTCCTGGACCTGTCTTCTGCCTTCGACACTGTGGACCATTCCCTCCTGCTACAGATTCTCTCATCTCTTGGCATCACAGGCTTGGCCCTATCCTGGATCTCATCATATCTAACAAACCGAACATTCAGTGTCTCACTCTCCCATACCACCTCCTCACCTCGCCCCCTGTCTGTTCCCCAAGGCTAAGTTCTAGGACCCCTACTCTTCTCCATCTACACCCTCGGCCTGGGACAGCTCATAGAATCCCATGGTTTTCAGTATCATCTCTACGCCAACGACACGCATATCTACCTATCTGGACCTGACCTCACCTCCTTACTGACCAAAATCCCACAATGTCTGTCTGCTATTTCTGCTTTCTTCTCTGCTCACTTTCTAAAACTGAACATGGACAAAACAGAATTCATCATCTTTCCCCCATCTCACTCTACCCCCCCACCAGACCTGTCCATCAACGTCAATGGCTGCTCACTTTCCCCAGTCCCGCATGCTCGGTGCCTCGGAGTGATCCTCGACTCTGCCCTCTCTTTCAAGCCACATGTCC
Source organism: Oophaga sylvatica (assembly GCA_033576555.1). Taxonomy (NCBI): domain Eukaryota; kingdom Metazoa; phylum Chordata; class Amphibia; order Anura; family Dendrobatidae; genus Oophaga; species Oophaga sylvatica. Next base: position 11,408 of record JARQOD010002412.1, read on the forward strand.
AAACCCTTGCCTCATCCTGCCGTCTCAAACTCAAAAATATTTTCCGGATCCATGCATTCCTTGACCATGAAACTACAAAAACACTAGTGCATGCCCTCATCATCTCCCGCCTCGACTACTGCAACCTCCTACTCTCTGGCCTTCCCTCTAGCACTCTGGCACCACTCCAATCCATCCTGCACTTTGCTGCCCGACTAATACACCTGTCTACCCGTTATTCCCCAGCCTCTACTCTCTGCCAAGCCCTTCATTGGCTTCCTATCGTCCAGAGGCTCCAGTTCAAAACCCTAACCATGACCTACAAAGCCATCCACAATCTGTCTCCTCCATACATCTGTGACATGGTACATACCCACACGCAACCTTCGATCCTCTCAAGATCTCCTCCTCTACTCCCCTCTTATCTCTTCTTCCTACAACTACATACAAGGCTTCTCCCGTGACTCTCCCATACTCTGGAACTCTCTAACCCAACACATCAGACTCGCGCCTACCATGGAAACCTTCAAAAAGAACCTGAAGACCCACCTCTTCCGACAAGCCTACAACCTGCAGTGATCATCAGTCTACTGAACCACCGCACGACCAGCTCTACCCTCTCCAAGTGTATCCTCACTAGAGTTGAGCGATACTTTCCGATATCCAAAAGTATCGGAATCGGAATGGTATCGCCGATACCCAAAAAATATTGGCGATACCCGATACCGATACCGGAAGTCCAATGTAAGTCTATGGGAACAAAATATCGAAATTAAAAAAAACCCATTCTTGCCTTGTAGGTTAATTGTACATGAAGGAAAACAACAAAGAGTAATGTAGAATGTATTGGGGGAGGTTGAGGAGACATTAAAGGCATAGATGTTTAACCCAATCCAATGGAATAGCATTAATTTTTTTTTTTAGGAAATACGTTCGGATTGACGAAGAAATTGACAATGTTGTTAACCTTTTTTCTATTTTGGCAAATATGTATGTTTCACAACTTCCATGCTCTTCACCTTTTTAACTTTTGACACACTTTCTCCTTCATAATCTTCAGCAGCATCATCTTTGTCATCAAATTATTCTTCATTTTCACCTTCTTTATCTTCTTCTAAAACTTCTTGCTTTTCATGTTTTTGTTAACATTACTCATATTGTTCTTTTTAAACTATTATTCTTCTTCATATTATAGTCCTTTATCTTCTTCATCATATTCTTATTTGTGACATAGATTCCTGTACTTGTAATCTGTAAAAGTATGATTTTTTCATCGTTCCGTTCTTGCTGCCACAAAAGATTTAAATTACAACAGTATTTGTCCGTGTTCAGTTTAGCCTGCAGCATCAGGCATTTACCAGGGGCACCACGAGGAGGAACGGACTCACCCCCATACACTGCTTAGTCTTCTTCTGCTTATAATTTAGAGCATATATTTGCTCTTCATTTTGGTCTTATACTTCATGTTCTTCTGCCTTTAGATCTTCTGCTTATTGTTCTTGTGTCTCTTGTTCTGTATCTTGTATTTGTAGCACAACCTTGTACCAGCTGATGTTACTGGGACACGGTTACTAAGCAGGAGGTACCTGTGCTCCAAAGCACTACCAAGGACCAGCAGACGTTGCTGGAACTCGGATACCGAGATGGAGGCACCTAGGCCAAAGGCACTGCGGAGAACCAGTTGACGGTACTGGAACCCGGACGGGTAGCAGAAGGTACAAGAGCCAATGCAAGTAACGAGGACCAGCTGACTGTGCTGGAACCCGAGGGGCAGCAGAAGGAAAAGAGCCAATGGCACAACCGAGGACCAGCTGACGTTACTGGGACACGGTTACTAAGCAGGAGGTACCTGTGCTCCAAAGCACTACCAAGGACAAGCAGACATTGCAGGAACTCGGATACCGAGATGGAGGCACCTAGGCCAAAGGCACTGCGGAGAACCAGTTGACGGCACTGGAACCCCGACGGGTAGCAGAAGGTACAAGAGCCAATGCAAGTAACGAGGACCAGCTGACTGTGCTGGAACCCGGAGGGGCAGCAGAAGGAAAAGAGCCAATGGCACAACCGAGGACCAGCTGACGTTACTGGGACACGGTTACTAAGCAGGAGGTACCTGTGCTCCAAAGCACTACCAAGGACAAGCAGACATTGCAGGAACTCGGATACCGAGATGGAGGCACCTAGGCCAAAGGCACTGTGGAGAACCAGCTGACGGTACTGGAACTCGGACGGGTACCATAAGGCACCCATGAAAATGTAAGTTGACAGGCCGCAAGCCGTCTGCAGTTACCAAATCACACAGTCCTACAGTGGGTGCTTGTCCTATTTTCACAACGGAAAGAGCCTTTATTTACATATCCCACAGCACACATAGGAATCACCTAAACTGCAGGCACCATAGAGTCGGATAACCGGAATGCAACATGACAGGACAACTTATTTGAGGCTAATTTACGTTGACACTGCCAGGAAACAGCTGTGGTGCTGTAACCAGGGTGGGCATGAGTCAGTACCCGTGCCAATTACTTCCGAGCAACAACTGGCGGTGTTGGAGCCCAGGGATGAGAGGAGGACAGGGTGGAGGCAGCATGACTTTTTGTCGTACACACAGCAGGGGAACAGCTGCCATTACTCAACCCCAGTAACACAGGAGCAAGTGTTGACTGTGCTAACAGCACTTACAGGCAACAACTGGCGGTGTTGGAGCCCAGGGTCCAATGCATCGACTTCAATTGCTTCCACCTCCTCTCAGGAACACAGCACTGTTGATCAACCATCTGTCTCTTCACCGCCTGCCAAATTGCCCAGTCAGTCAGAGAGTTCTGTACAGGAGCCAGCTGAGTCTCTGCTTCTGTTCTCAGAATCTGTTGGTTTGCAAACAGGGGCACAGCCAAGCAGCATTCTGGAATGTGAAGAAGAGGGAGTATGCAGTGATGCGCAACAGCTGTGTCTCTCTGAATCTGAAGAGGCGGGTGAGACAGTGCCGATGGTCAGCACACCGCAGAACGCATCTGATGATGATGAGACTCAGGTGCCAGTTTCTGTTGAGCATGGTGGTGGCCAGACCACCCAACAGCAGCAGGTGTTGGAAGAGGTTAGTGGAGATGATGAGGTCCAAGACCCAACATGGCGTGAGGAACAGGAAGGTGGTGGTAGCAGCTCTGAGGAAGCGATTGCCCCAACGGTACAAACAGGAGGGAGAGTTAGGCTGCATACTCTGTTGCCTGTAGCCTCCATTTTGGCACCTGTTCGGATTTCTCTTCCAAAAGTCTAAACGGACGCTCCCAGGACTTGCACTGCGTGGTCCTTTTTTCACACACTTGCAGATGATATTTGCTATGTCAAATGCAAGCTGTGTAATCAAAAAGTAAAAAGAGGTAAAGTGTCAGTAACCTCAATACCACAAATATGTGTAAACATGTGCTGAGAAAACACGTAGTTGAGTTACAAAGACACACTGAAGATGTACAGTCTATAGAGAATCACTGCACAAGTTTAACTGCATATGTCATGGTTAAATTTGAAATTTTTATTGCACACTTGATGTGAAAAAAGAAAATAGCTATGAGACTACTGACTGACGTTTTGGGCAACGCAGTGGCCTTTATCAAATAGTCGCTGGAAGAGATAGAAAAATTTACAGTCAATGACAATGTATAATATATACAATATATACAATAAATACATAGGGTGAAGAATATATATACATAGGAATTAGGCAACATGTTAAACATTTGGGTGATACTGTAGAACACGGAGAATTATCCCTCTAGGGTATGCGGGTGGATAATGTAGTTTTTTGTTGATTTTTGGGAGTGTGTAGAAAACAGGGGTGATGGGGTATTGAATATTAAGGAATGTCATAGTCTTACAGTCTATGGTGATCAATTAAAGATGTTTTGTCAGGATACGATCAATTTTTTGACAGATGTAAAATGTAGGGTCACAATTGAGTTGTCTGTAGGTTAGGTTAACTGACAGTTGTCTATGAATTTCGGCAATAGATTGGGTCTTATTCATAATAACGATAGCACCCCCCTTATCTGCTGGTTTAATAATAATGTTGGGGTTATCTTTCAGAGATTTTATGGCTTGTTTATCTGTGGGTGTCAGGTTGTGGCGTATCGGGTGTAGGCCCAATCTCGGCAAACCATCCACGAGCACAGGCTCTGAATGCTGGCATTGCAAAACTCCTGTCCCTTGAAATGCTGTCATTCAGGCTGGTGGAGACTGACAGTTTACGGAACTTAATGGCATTGGCAGTCCCACAATACAATGTGCCAAGCTGATTTTATTTCAGCAGGCAAGCCGTCCCTGGTCTGCAAAAGCATGTTGTTGAGGTTAAAATTAAACATGCGCTACTAAACTCCGTCAGTAGCAATGTCCACCTGACCACCGCTGCGTGGACCAGTACCCATGGCCAGGGACGATACCTTTCCCTTACTGCCCATTGGGTCAATGTTGTGGAGCCGGGTACAGATCTTGCGAGTGGCGCTGTACGTGTTCAGGCAACTACAAGGATTGCGGGAATCAAGTCTGTACACATTGACTCCTCCTTCTCCATTTCCTCAGAAACATCGTTGCAGGAGCCGTCACGGTCTACCTCCACATGGACCCGTGAACGCTTAATAAGAATCTTTAGTTATATAGCGCCAACAGATTACGCAGCGCTTTACAGTTTAACAGTTTCAGAACACAAGTCATAAGTAACAACGTTACCAATACAATAATGAAAGCAATATAATCCGCACATGCTCGTGAGAGCTTACAATTTACAAATATGTGGGGGAGATACAAAGTACAGGTGTTTATATACAATGGTGTATTTAGAATGATGGCCCAGCCATTTTGAGGGAGTGAGGGATGGATGGAGATAGTGAATGGGCTACACACACACACTTACACATAGAATGACTTTGATTAGTGAATGTGATAGGCCGCTATGAAGAAATGTGTTTTGAGTGAGCGCCCCAAAACATGCAAATTGTGGATAGTTCTAATTTCTTGGGTACAGCATTCCACAGTATTGGCGCAGCGCGGGAGAAGTCTTGGATTCGGGAGAGATGTTCTTTAGGTGTAGGTGGCAATAGCGGGCAACAGATTGTATATGGGAGGTGAAGGAGAGATTGGTGTCAAACATAACACCCAGACAGCGAGCCTGTTGACCGATATGAGCACAGACGTGGCCAAACGTCAACAGGCCGTCCTGAAATTAATTTCCATGGGGAATCAAAGCCACACAGCGCTGGAGCTCTGGAATGCCATAAAGCAAGAGAGCGACATGTGTATTTTGCCAGCGAATCGCCAGGCTTGGTAGTGTGTGACAATGGCCGAAATCTGGTGGCAGGTCTGGGCCTAGGCAACGTCACTCACATACCATGTCTGGCACATGTGCTAAACTTGGTCGTCCAGAGTTTTTTGAGGGACTATCCGGATCTTGATGCACTGCTGCACAAGGTCCGCCTACAGTGCGCTAACTTGCGACGTTCCACCATGGCCAGATCGCGCATTGCAGCTCTGCAACGCAGATTTTGCCTTCCTGAACATCGCATCATATGTGACGTACCCACCAGGTGGAATTCCACGTTACATATGTTGGAGCGGTTGTGTGAGCAGCAGCCAGCAGTAATGGAGTATCAGCTGCATCAGTTGCAATCAACTCGCAATTTGCGCCGTTCACTTCACCACTACTGAGTGGGCCTCTATAATAATAATCTTTATTTATATAGCGCCAACAGATTCCGCAGCGCTGTACAGTTTAACAGTTTCATAACACAAGTCATAAGTGACAACGTTAACAATACAATAATTAAAGCAATATAAGCCGCCCCTGCTCGTGAGACCTTACAATCTACAATGAGGAGGGGGAGCTACAAAGTACAGTTGTTTATATACAATGGTTTATTTACAATGATGGTCCAGCCATTTTCAGGGAGTGAGGGATGGATGGAGATAGTGAATGGGCTACACACACACACAGTTACACGTAGAATGACTTTGATTAGTGAATGTGATAGGCCGCTCTGAACAAATGTGTTTTGAGTGTGGAAGTAGGGCTGTTAATGGGGATGTTGAAGTCTCCAAGGATAAGGGTTGGTACTTCTGAGGACATGAAAGTGCGGCAGCCAGGCAGAGAAGTGGTCAAGGAACTGTGTGGGCGAGCCTGGGGTCCGATATATTACCGCTACTCTAAGGGAGAGGGGACGAAAGAGCCTGATGGTGTGGACCTAATAATTTGCAAAATCTTAATATAAAATTTACATGTTACATATTTACATCTAGTATAAAACATTTAACCATTAAGCCTACTTACAGAACAAGGAAGTGTAAAAAAACTTGTGCTTAAAAAAAAAGTGCAAATAAAATGTGAGAAGGGCAGTGTAACAAATAATTTAGGAAAAAGATAAACTAACATCAAGTGCTGTGTGCTGTGTAAGAGCCAGACACATTAACATGAAATCAGTCTGGAATAGCGGTGATTTTCTCCCCATAACCCGAGTAACATTCTGGGGAGAGGGGTGTAGAGTCAACGATCAGCAACTAGCTACGGTAGATCAAATACCTGAAAAAAAAAAAGGTTATTTAACATTCATAAGATACATTTTATTTTATCAAAAAAAAAAAAATATTTAACATTCATAAGATACATTGTATTTAAAAAAAAAAAAGAAAAATTTATTTAACATTCCTAAGATAAAAATTTTTTTTAAAACATAAAAACTATAATACACAGCAGGATCTTTAGTAAAAACCAGACTTACCACTGTAACCTCTTAATCCTTGCAAGCTTCAACACAACGTTGACAAGGTACACAGCAGGGGTGGTCGGTCTCCTAGACAACGAGCAAACTCCTTCATGTTGAGAGAGGCCACCATCTCCTTAGCTTTCTGGTACTTTTCTGTGGGAATGAGCTTGTCTCCAACCAGCCAGGAATATCCATTGAATGGCACACCATGGTTTGGTATTAGCACCCAGTACCAAAAGTGAAGCCAACCACAGTTCCCATTTCTCATGAACTTTATTTGATATACTGGCTGGCCAAACATTAGTTTCTCACAAAGGAGCTGAAGACCCTGAGTGGCAGTAGGTGCAAGTCTCTCCAGCATGACCTGTTTGTTAGATATTTGCCGTCTACACCTAAAGAACATCTCTAGAATCCGCCCTTTTCTCACCATGGAAAGAACAAAAACCCTCACTGTAGCATTGATCCACTCCCGCCTGGACTACTGCAATGCTCTATTACTTGGCCTCCCCATTACTCGACTATCCCCTCTCCAGTCCATCCTTAATGCAGCAGCCAGGGTCATCCATCTGGCTAATCGGTACTCGGACGCGTCCGCTCTTCGCCAGTCCTTACACTGGCTGCCCATTCATTATAGGATCCAATTCAAAGTACTGGTTCTCACCCACAAAGCTCTCCACAGTGCAGCACCCCCCTACATCTCCTCCCTCATTTCTATCTATCGGCCTAACCGACTGCTGCGCTCTGCAAATGACTTTCGACTAACCTCTGCAGTAATCCGTACCTCCCACTCCCGACTCCAAGACTTCTCCCGCGCTGCGCAAATCCTCTGGAATGCTCTACCACAAGAAATTAGGACTATCCACAATTTGCCTGGTTTCAGGCGCTCCCTCAAAACACATTTGTTCAGAGTGGCCTATCACATTCAATAACCAAAGTCGTTCTATGTTTAAGTGTGTATGTGGAGCCCATTCACTACCTCCATCCATGCCTCACTCCCTCAAGATGGCTGGACCATCATTGGAAATGCACCATTATATATACACACCTGTACTTTGTATCTCCCCCACCTCATTGTAGATTGTAAGCTCTCACGAGCAGGGTCGGCTTATTTTGCTTTAATTATTGTATTGTTAACGTTGTTACCTATGACTTGTGTTTTGAAACTGTTAAAGTGTAAAGCGCTGCGGAATATGTTGGCGCTATATAAATAAAGATTATTATTATTATATCAGAGGGAGAAGAGGATTGGGCCTTGACAAGGTGCCCGATTGCATCTTAAGTCTTATTGAATGTTGGAGCCAGTCCACCGTACAAAAGCAGCCATAGAGTGTCCGGGTACCTGCTTGGATTTCGATCAAAATGAAGACTACTTTGATGTACATGTACACCAATTCGAGAAAAATGACAAGGATGAGGCAGTAAGACACGCTCAGCAGAGTACAAGCAGCATTGCTTGAAGAAGTAACTTGAGCGTGATCAAAATTGAATAAATTAAAATCTCAGACTACAGTGAACACAACTCTTAGCTGTGAAAGGGCTTTTTGTGTCCTTCTACAGTGTTTTCAACCAATGTATTGGATATGGATGGAAGCACGTCACACTATAATTTCAATTGAATGGAGCAGCAAGAATTACACTAAAGAAAAAAAAAAAAAAAGAGTGTGAGAGTGACATGTGCAGATGCCTACATACAGCGTTGTATGCCGAGCAAACTGCAGCGCGTCACCTGCACTCACACACACACCTTGCAGAGCTGTGAAAAACACTGCAAGGCAAAAGGAAGATGTACACAGCGGTTGGTAAAGTAGCCTGCCTAAAGCACAGTACACAAAATCGCAATCTCTAACTGTCCCTCAGAGTCAGCAGAGCAGCGTTCTGTCCCAAACTGAATTAACAGCACAGTGACGCTAAAATGGCGGCTTTATCCGACAACAATACCTTCCTTGTGTCACGGTTAGGGTAGCGTGTGTCTATTATATGAGTGTCTGTAAAATGTAACGTTACGCAGACTTATTCTGCCCTTGGGACGCAAAAATAAGACAGCAGTAATCATTTACTGTATAAAACTCCACCTATGCGCAACAAAACAAGCACGTTCCCTCTTACGGTTCCTGCGCTGACATGTGAGTAGGGAGTTTGGAGACGTTCCTGAATTTATCCCAGGTATCCAAGCATATCAGGCCGATAGGAGAGCATTAAAACCACCCACGGTGGTGACTTAAATATGGTGAATCGAACCAGTGAAGAACTGTAGGTCGATGCGAATGAATGTGCGATCACATGACACACGTTTATAATAACCCTTGCTAGACACGAGTAACTTTGTAGACATTTGGACACACCTGAACCCAGATGGCAGTGAATATTCATTCTATTCGGCGCCACATGACTCTTGGTCCAGAATAGATTATATATTGCTAGCACAGGAGCTATTAAGGGGAGTGGAAGAGGCAGATGTGCACAGCGTAGCTATATATGACCACGCGCCCGTATCAGTGACCCTGCCAGATATGGTGCAGATGGGGCCAAACCAAACTTGGCGCTTCCCGACCTATTTGTTAATGGATGAGAAGTTTCGACATCATGTGAAGCAATGGTGTTTTTAATATGTAAGGGATAATGGAGATACTAGGGATAGGCCGGAACTTTTATGGGCAGCAGGGAAGGGAGTAATGCGCGGGAAACTAATAGGTTATCAGACAACGCTAAAAAAGAAGATGGCGACAAACTACTCGCAGGCTAGCAGGATATTACGCGATAGGTACACGGCAAACAAGACAAGTTCATCAACACAGGTTAAAAATAGATGTAAGCAGGCTAAGGTTGACTTACACGTATGGGTATATCGACGAGAGAGAAGCAGTAATAACAATTATAGAGCCGATGTATATCGTTATGGTAGCAAATGAGGGAGACTATTAGCACGACTAGCGAAAGGAAATCACATTCGTCATCAACATATTACAGCGTTAACGAATAAACATGGGATCATGAACACAGACCCTCGAACCATAAACACCATTCTACAAGAATACTACTCAGACTTATATAAGGTGGAACATACGGATAGTGAGGAGGGTAACACCTTTGTAGATGGAATACGGTTACCATCCATCACAAACTATCAGCTTCTCCTTTTAAAAAAACAAATTGAGGTGACGGAAGTGACAGCGGCGATAAGTTACTTTAAATACGGGAAAGCTCCAGGATCTGACGGGTTTACAGCCAAATTATTAAAATTATTGAGTGAGGATATCCCGTCCACATTGGTACGCACCTTCAATCATATATTGGAGACAGGAGGGTTGCCCAGCCATTCAAACATGTCACACATGAAGTTGCTACTAAAACCAAACAAACCTTCACATCTGCCTGGATCCTATCGTACATTCTCACTCATTGACCATTATATCAAGATTTTGTCCAGGATCATGGCAGATCTTTTGAGTAGCATTGTTCCTACGCTGATAGGGCGATCACAAGTGGCCTTTGTTAGCTACTTTGTTGGCTACTATCAGTCTCACTATGCATAACACATGTGTGCAGTGGGCAGTATTACCTTTGCCTTCGGTGGAGTAGGAAAACCCCTCTCCTATCGAAGTGTTAGTTGGGGAGATGGAAGATTTGACACCGGGACCTGAATTGTAATACTTAAATGTGACAGGTGACAAATTTGTTAAGGCGCAACTACGCGGCCCCTACGTTGAGTCTAGCCCGTGAAAATTTACTGGTTGTCAATGGGGAACCCCAACACCCCGGGGCAGCTACAGTATTTAAACAATTAGAGCTGAACCAAGATTTGCTGTATCAGGTTTATAAAATACATGTTGAAATTTTTTAGCAATTGCTGCTACCGCAGTCATATCGGAGGTTGGTAATGGACTTAGCGCATGCGCATGTACTAGGGTGACATTTGTGCCAAAAGAAAACCCTACACAGAATTATACAACGGTTTTACTGGCTGGGGGTCTATCAAGAAGTTAAACGGTATTGTAACTCTTGTCGCATGCGCCAGATACACAGTCCTCAGCCTCATTTAGTGAGTCCCTTGGTGCCATTAAAAATTTTAGAGGTCCAGTTTGAGAGAATACCCATGGATCTGGTGGAGCCGGTTAATAAATCAGCAAGGGGTCATCAACAGGGGCAATAAAAGGGGCACTGTGTGGGTCACCAGTTTTGAGCACACCCGAGTTCAAAAGAGAATTCATTGTCCAGACTGATGCGTCAGAGGTAGGTCTGGGTGCCGTGTTGTCTCAGGACTAGAGCTTAACGGGGAGGAGCATCCCATTAGTTTCCTGAGTCGAAAACTTACTCCATCAAAAACAGAGACAGCATTGTAGAGAGAGAGTGCCTGGCGATAAAGTGGGCACTGGAGTCGTTGCACTACTATTTGTTGGGGATAACATTTTGTTTTGTAAATGATCATTCCCCTGTGACTGGCAGTGTTGTAGCCCAGGGAGTAGAGTTCAGGTGGTAGAAAGATGAACATAACAGGAGACTTGGAAAACGTTGGCAAACAGTTATTTAATCTGAAAACGGACAGGCAAATTCAGGTGAGATCCATGCCTTGTTCATTTTCAGAATAATAAGCCGGTCTACATTGTCTGAGGATAGTCGCATGCGACGGTCTGTTAGTACACCACCTGCAGCACTAAAGACGCGCTCAGATAATACACTGGCAGCAGGGCAAGCCAGCACCTCCAAAGCATACCACACATCAAATACAAATATAACAGTAATAATAATATTATCAATAAAAAATGAAATTGCACACACAGTACACAGACACAGCTCATATGTGTGTATGAGAGAGTGTTTCTGTGTGTAGTTCATGCCTCTAGCCTAGAAGATCAGTCTTGCTAAAATCTTTAACACTGACCCCTGTTCTGTTCTTAAAATGGTGGATGCTGAACTGCTTCTCAGCCCCCTCATACACAATCATTATGTGGCACTGCTGGGCTCAGTCAGAGGCATCAGATTGAACTAGGCTGTCCTGAGTCATTCTCAATAGAACATTTTGTTCAGCAGTTCATCTAGTTCATTTAGTTCAGAGGTCACATGATGCATTTCCTATCAGCTCCTCACAGGATAGGGTGGAGAAAAACTGAACTAAATGAACTAATCTTTTGAACTAATCTTTTCAGTGAACTAGTTCATGGTGAACTAATCACCAAAATTAACTAGATTTCCCATCACTATGGTGTACACCTTGGTGGCGCTGTCACAAAACTTCGCCACATTTGTAACATACAGCTCTTGCCCTGTGCAGAGGCGCTGCTTGTGCTCTCTCTTGTTGCAGAGGTGTCTACAATGCCTCGACGCACAGAGCTGCTTTGTAAAGCAGTAGCAGCAGCAGCGCTCTCGGCTGGAATGGAGAACATTATGGATTTCAACAGTGTGTCTTGGTCCTCCAGCATTTTACGGTCCCGGTTCAACGGTGTGATGAGGCTTTGTAAGTTGTCCAGTAGCGAGGGTCTAGGAGGGTGTACACCCAATAATCTGACGTGGTAAGAATGTGGCCGATGCAGCGGTCGTTTCTCAGGCAGTGCAGCATGAAATCAACCATGTGCTGCAGACTCACAAATGGCCAACAAACACTGTCCTCTGGAAGAGCGTCACACTAATAGATTTTTGTAAATTTAAAATAGAATAAAGCAGCAGCAATTTTTGAAAAATTACAAGGATGAGCCAGTGACAGACACTCAGCAGAGTACACGCTGCGGTGGTTGAAGTGGAGCGGGATCTACACTCCTACAAAAAATGAAACCTCAGACTACAGTGAACACTGAAACACAACTGTTCACTTGCTGTGAAAGGCCTTTTGTGGACTTCTATTATGTTTGCAAGCAATGTATTGTATTTTGATGGAAGAGCGTCACACTAATATATTTTTGTAATTTAAATAGAATAAAGCAGCAGCAATTTTGAAAAATTACAAGGATGAGCAGTGAGACACTCACAGAGTAACTGCGGTGGTAGAAGTGGAGCGGGATCGACACTCTTAACTCAGCTAGTGAACACTGAAACCAACTGTTCACTTTCTGTGAAGCTCTTTTGGACTTCTATATGTTTGCAAGCAATGTATTGTATTTTGGAAGAGCGTCACACTAATATATTTTTGTAAATTTAAAATAGAATAAAGCAGCAGCAATTTTTGAAAAATTACAAGGATGAGCCAGTGACAGACACTCAGCAGAGTACACGCTGCGGTGGTTGAAGTGGAGCGGGATCTACACTCCTACAAAAAATTGAAACCTCAGACTACAGTGAACACTGAAACACAACTGTTCACTTGCTGTGAAAGGCCTTTTTGTGGACTTCTATTATGTTTGCAAGCAATGTATTGTATTTTGATGGAAGAGCGTCACACTAATATATTTTTGTAAATTTAAAATAGAATAAAGCAGCAGCAATTTTTGAAAAATTACAAGGATGAGCCAGTGACAGACACTCAGCAGAGTACACGCTGCGGTGGTTGAAGTGGAGCGGGATCTACACTCCTACAAAAAATTAAACCTCAGACTACAGTGAACACTGAAACACAACTGTTCACTTGCTGTGAAAGGCCTTTTTGTGGACTTCTATTAAGTTTGCAAGCAATGTATTGTATTTTGATGGAAGAGCGTCACACTAATATATTTTTGTAAATTTAAAATAGAATAAAGCAGCAGCAATTTTTGAAAAATTACAAGGATGAGCCAGTGACAGACACTCAGCAGAGTACACGCTGCGGTGGTTGAAGTGGAGCGGGATCTACACTCCTACAAAAAAATTAAACCTCAGACTACAGTGAACACTGAAACACAACTGTTCACTTGCTGTGAAAGGCCTTTTTGTGGACTTCTATTAAGTTTGCAAGCAATGTATTGTATTTTGATGGAAGAGCGTCACACTAATATATTTTTGTAAATTTAAAATAGAATAAAGCAGCAGCAATTTTTGAAAAATTACAAGGATGAGCCAGTGACAGACACTCAGCAGAGTACACGCTGCGGTGGTTGAAGTGGAGCGGGATCTACACTCCTACAAAAAAATTAAACCTCAGACTACAGTGAACACTGAAACACAACTGTTCACTTGCTGTGAAAGGCCTTTTGTGGACTTCTATTAAGTTTGCAAGCAATGTATTGTATTTTGATGGAAGAGCGTCACACTAATATATTTTTGTAAATTTAAAATAGAATAAAGCAGCAGCAATTTTTGAAAAATTACAAGGATGATGCCAGTGACAGACACTCAGCAGAGTACACGCTGCGGTGGTTGAAGTGGAGCGGATCTACACTCTACAAAAAATTAAACCTCAGACTACAGTGAACACTGAAACACAACTGTTCACTTGCTGTGAAAGGCCTTTTGTGGACTTCTATTAAGTTTGCAAGCAATGTATTGTATTTTGATGAAGAGCGTCACACTAATATATTTTTGTAAATTTAAAATAGAATAAAGCAGCAGCAATTTTTGAAAATACAAGGATGAGCCAGTGACAGACACTCAGCGAGTACACGCAGCATTAGTTGAAGTAACTGGAGCGTGATCTGCACTCAAAAAAAAAAAAATCACAGACTGCAGTGAACACTGAAACACAACTGTTCACTTGCTGTGAAAGGCTCCATTGTGGACTTCTATAGTGTTTGCAACCAAGGTATTGTATACGGATGGAAGCGCGTCACACTATTATTTTCAATTACATGGAGCAGCAAGAATTACACTGAAGAAAAAAAAAAGAGTCTGTGAGTGACACGTGCAGATGCCTACAGACAGCGTTGCATACAGAGCAAACTGCAGCGTCACCTGCACTCACACACACTTGCAGAGCTGTTAAAACAACACTGCAGGCAAAAGGAAGCTTTACACAGCCGGTGGTAAACTAGCCTGCCTAAAGCACAGTACACTAAATCGCAATCTCTAACTGTCCCTCAGAGTCAGCAGAGCAGCGTTCTTTCCCTAACTGAGTTCACAGCACAGTGACGCTAAAATGGCGGCGGCGCCTTTTATAGTGCATTCTGACATCATTTCAGCATCCAATCACAGCCATGCCATTAGTTGACATGACCGCAGCAGTACAGGATGTGCCCACACTTCTTAGGATTCCTCATTGGCTGACTAAAATCACATTGTCTCTCAAAGAATTATGGGAACTTCCGATTCCGGTATACGATATATGGAAAATATCGGAACTAAGTATCGGAATTCCGATTCAGCGAATATCGGCCGATACCCGATACTTGCGGTATCGGAATGCTCAACACTAATCCTCACCCATCCCTGTAGACTGTGAGCCCTTGCGGGCAGGGTCCTCTCTTCTTCTGTACCTGTGTGTGCCTTGTATTGCTCATGTTTACTGTACTTGTCTATATTTGCCCCTCTTCACATGTAAAGCGCCATGGAATAAATGGCGCTATAAAAATGTATAATAATAAATAATAATAAAATAAATAAATTTGTGGAAATATTTTGATTCTGTACGGAAACAAAGGGTTTTCTGACAAATCTATTAGAGTATACCCATTTATGGTGAGCACTGAATATCCAAGTACTGCACAACCTCCTTTAAAGAGTAACTAAACCTTTTATTATTTAAATAATTGTGTCCAGCATGTAAAGTTAATAAAGTTTGCTATTCACCTTATCAGTAGCTTTGGCTTTTCCCTAGTCAAAGGTAGCCAAAGCAGTACTCCGTCTCTATGTAGTTGGATTGCGGACTCTGTGGAGGCGACAGCGCCTTAAGAGTGCACTTGCTCTCTAGTAGTGTGGAGCAGTCATTTGGTCTTCTACTGTTTTACTAGCAGAAGTAGCCTTTGCCTGCATTGTTCTGTGGCAAACACTGCTCATGTGGGTGTGGGGGTCCATGGGACAGTCACCTGCTCCCGTCTGCCAATCTGAGGCTGTCCACAAGTATATTCTTTGTAAACGGGCAGCACTTTTAAACATTAAGAAATCCAAGTGCAAAAAAGCAGATGGTATCACAAAGCCTTAAAGAGAAACCTATCCAGGAGGACTTTGGCTTACTCATGTACATTTTGACAACCTGCAGTCTAGCTTTTTTATGTCTCTGTGTCAGCAGTGGGGTTCTCCTGCCATAGCATTTCACTTCACTCACATAACACGCCGTGGTAGTTCAGTGCCGACAGCTGTTTATGACAGCTGACAGGCATCGCAAGAGGTGCGGGGACCCTTGCAGTCGGTTCCCGCATCTACAGCGCTGTGATTGGTCAGTCAATCTGACTGACCAAACACAACAGCGATCGGGCAGAAGATCCTGAAATTTCAGCTTCTCCTGCCTGATCAGTGCAGGATCTCAGCGCTGCAGTGGACAAGCTTCCTGCACTGACAGCCGGGAGCGGCGTCCGTGCCGCCCCTGGCTGTTAACTCCCTGACTGCTACGATCAAGCGCGATCACAGCGTTCGGGGGGGAGACAGTGGGTCGGGAGCTCCCTCTGCCTCAGATCGGCGTCCCCACGTCAGTAAAAATCCCATCAATAAAAGCGTAACCCTAGTTAACCCATTTAGTGAAAGCCTTAAAAAAAAAACACAAAAAAGTAGTAAATTATACTTTTTCCAAGCGGTATCATCATCCTGCTTGGAAAAAGTGCAATAATACGCGATCAAAACAATGGATATACTGTAAATAAACATGGTACCGCTGAAAATGTCATCTTGTCCCACAAAAAACAAGCCGCCATACGGCATCATCAGCGAAAAAATAAAAAAGTTATAGCTCACAGAATAAAGTGATGCAAAAATAATTATTTTTTCTATAAAAGTTTTTATTGTGTAAAAAACGCCAAAACATAAAAAAAGATATAAATGAGGTATCGCTGTAATCGTAGTGACCTGAAGAATAAAACTGCCTTACCAATTTTACCACACGCGGAACAGAGAGAAAAAAAAACAATTCCTGAAATGCTGTTTTTTGTTTATTCTGCTTCCACAAAAATCAGAAAAGTCAGCGATCAAAAAGTGTTATGTGCCCAAATATGGTACCAATAGAAATGTCCGCTCGTGCCGCAAAAAAATAAGCCCGCACATGACTGTCGGCCGAAATATGGAAAAATTATAGCTCTCAAAATACAGCGATGCAAAAATTTCTTACAAAAAATTCTTCAAAAAAAAGCGTCTTTTAGTGTGTGACAGAAGCTAAACATGAAAAAATGATATAAATCTGGTATCGCTGTAATCGCACCAACCCGAAGAATAAAGTCGCCTAATCATTAATACCGCACGAGGAACGGCGTAAAAAATAAAACCAATTCTTCACCCTTTGTGGATTTGTTCATTCTGCCTCCCAAAGATCGCAGTAAGGCGATCACAGTGGTTTATCCCCACATATGGGGTATCAGCGTACTCAGGACAAATTGCACAACAACTTTTGGGGTAATATTTCTTCTGTTACCCTTATAAAAATAAAAATTTGTGGGCAAAAAGATCATTTTTGGGGAAAAAAAATATGATTTTTTCATTATCACGGCTCTACGTTATAAACTTCTGTGAAGCACTTGGGGGTTCAAAGTGCTCACCATACATCTACATCCCCAAAATGGGGTCACTTGTGGGAGGTTTCTATTGTTTAGGTACATCAGGGGCTCTGCAAACACAACATGACACCCGCAGACCATTCCATCAAAGTCTGCATTCCAAAACGGCGCTCCTTTCCGAGCTCTGCCATGCGACCAAATAGTGGTTTACCCCCACATATGGGGTATCAGCATACTCAGGACAAATTGCACAATAACTTTTGGGGTCCTGTTACCCTTTGGAAAATAAAAATTGGGGGTGAAAAATCATTTTTGTGGAAAAAATATGATTTTTTAATTTTACAGCTCTACGTTATAACCTTCTGTGAAGCTGTGAAGCCCTTAGAGGTTCAAAGTGCTCACCACACATTTAGATAAGTTCCTTGGGGGGTCTAGTTTCCAAAATGGGGTCACTTATGGGGGTTTCCACTGTTTAGGTACATCAGGGGCTCTCCAAACGCAACATGGTGTCCGCTCTCGATTCCAGCCAATTTGACATTCAAAATCTCAAATGATGCTCCTTCCCTGCCGTGCGCCTAAAGGTTGGTTTTCCTCCACACATGGAGTATCGGTGTACTCAGGAGAAATTGTACAACAAATATTGTGGTTCATTTTCTCCTGATACCTTTGACAGAAAAAAAAAAATTGTGTGGAAAGAAAAATTTTGGGGAAAAAAGTTAAATGTTCATTTTTTCCTTCCACATTGCTTCAATTCTTGTGAAGTACCTAAAAGGTTAATAAACTTCTTGAATGTGGTTTTGAACACCTTGAGGGCTGCAGTTTTTAGAATGGTGTCACTTTTGGGTATTTTCTGTCATATTAACCCCTCAAAGTGACTTCAAATGTGAGGTGGTCCCTAAAAAAAATGGTTTTGTAAATTTTGTTGGAAAAATGAGAAATCGCTGGTCAAATTTCAACACATAACTTCCTAACAAAAAAAATTTTGGTTCCAAAATTGCGCTGATGTAAAGTAGACATGTGGGAAATGTTATTTATTAACTATTTTTTGTGACATATCTCTCTGATTTAAGGGCATAAAAATTAGTATTATCTGCCCCAATCGCTGGCTTTGTCTGTCTGGTGGAGAAAATACAGCGGGAGCCCACGCATTTTTTTTCAACGAATTTATACCTTTAATTAACCCCTACATGTCTGCAATTTTGCACACATACACTCATGTAATTGTAAGTTTAAACCATATATAAAAATGCATGAAATGACATGGTTAACTGTATGTAAACCATGTGTCATTTCATGTTGGGTCTGTACTTTCACAAAAGCCGACAATTGAATTAGCGGCTATTACATTATGTAGAAGTGTATGAACTATAAATATATGTACAGTATATATATATGTCACAATGACATGTATATATATATATATATATGTGTATTCTATGTGTGTATATGTATTGATTCTATTCTTTATTAAAGCTGTCAGTGTGATTTTACAGTATAGCCGGGGATGAATTTGCGGCTTTTCTAAAGGACATCGATGCGATTTAATCGCAAGTCACACGTGCGTCCGTTTGTAATACGATTTTTCATCGCTCCCATAGACTTGCATTGGCGGTAGTCGACCCACAATCGGTGACAATCGCAGCATGCTGCGATTGCACTCGGACGTTTAAAACGGACCACAAAAAATCTGGTACTGGGAGCTGCTCCATAGATTAAGATAGGTCCGACTGCAATGCGATATTTCATCGCATTGCAGTCGTCCGATTTTGTCACTAGTGTGACTCCGGCCTAAGAGTAGATGTCGTCAATTTTACCTCCACTGATTTTTTCCAAATTTTCATTAGCCCCGAAGTCCTAGAATTAATCGTCCACCAAACAAATCTATATGCCTGACAATACATTTCCCAAAAACCCACTGCCTTTCATTCCCGTTCCTGGACGCCCACAAATGTCCCCGAAATAAGAAAATTTTTAGGCCTTACCCTGAATATGGGTTTAGTAAAAAAAAAAACCACACTCCGCTCTTACTGGGCAACAAAAGCTGTCCACAGCACCCGTGTATTTGCAGCCGTCATGTCCGAGTCCGTTACGAAGCCTTGATGAGATTTCTCCACTTCAGTGACAATTCCCAAGCCCTCTCAAGAACTGACCCCAACTATGATTGGCTAAATAAATTGATACCCCTAATTTCTCTCATACAAAATTCATTTCTTAATTCCTATACCCAGAGCAAAATGTGGCAGTAGACGATTCCTTGATGAGCTACAAGGGCCATCTGTCATTCCGCCCATTTATCCCCTCCAAACGTGCCAAATATGGCGTAAAATTCTACAAAATGTGTGAGAGCTCATCAGGGTACACATCCACCTTCCTAATTTATGAAGGTAGGGACCGCCAAATAAACCCCCAAAACTGCCCCAGACAATTGGCATCCCAGGCAAAAGTGTGTGGCAGCTAATGACACCTTTCCTAAATCAAGGGTACCACGTGTATACCGACAACTATTACACGAGCATCCCCCTATATAAATCCCTCCACGCTGCAAATACAGGGGCCTGTGGGACAGTCAGGAAAAACAGAGAGGAGTTTCCGTCACAGTTGGTGTCCAGTCGTTTGGAGAAGGGGGCGTCATTCTCACTCGCAAGTGACCAACTTCTTGCAGTGAAGTGGAATGACAGGAAGGACGTCTACATGCTGACCACACTGCATGCAGACACCACTTTGACGGTCAGAGAGAGGGGTGCCACCAGGGACAAGGAAAAACCGTTCTGCGTCACAGAATATAATAAGTTTATGGGTGGCGTTGATTTATCACACCAGGTTCTGCAACCATACCTGGTCAAACAGAAGACCAGGGCCTGGTACAAAAAGGTGGCAATCTATCTTATCCAAACGGCCACATACAACAGTTTTGTCCTGTACAAAAAGTCCCAAGGACTCCTTACATTCCTCTTGTATCATGAAAAAATTATTGAGGGCCTCATGTTTGACTCAATGGCACTGGGGGAAGCCTTCGAGTCTGAGGATTCCCGGAGACTTACAGAGCACCATTTTCCTCACCCTGTCACTCCCACCCAAAGGTATCTTCAAAAACTATGCCGGGTTTGCAGGAAGCATGGCAAACAGAGTGATTCCCGTTACTATTGCCCCACATGCCCATCCCAACCAGGCCTTTGTATCTACCCCTGCTTTGAGACCTACCACACCACCCACAATTATTAGTTTTTTTATATAATTTTTATTTTCTGCTTAGAGGCCCCAGTAGAGTAATTTGGAACACATAATTGTGGAATGGGGTAAAATGGGATCTACTAACGATAATATTTTCTATTAATTCAAACACTTGATCAATCCCATACCAAACTACTATTCCAACGAATTCTCATCCACGTACCCACGTCTGTACACCCCAGAGTGTGGACCCCACAAATGTTCCTGAAAAGTCAGGTCATCTGAAAACTAATCCTAGGACTTGATCAATCACATACCAAACTACTATTCCAAAAAATTCTCGTCCACGTACCCAAGTCTGTACACCCCAGAGTGTGGACCCCACAAATGTTCCTGAAAAGTCAGGTCATCTGAAAATTAATTCTAGGACTTGATTACTCACAAACATTTTTGATCATTTATCTAACCTTGACTGTTTTTACGACTGTCTTGCTACACAAAACTTTGGCTTCCATTTCTATTACTTATATTTATGTTGGTGATACGGGCATGATCATTTTATTGGAGGATTTCTAAAAATGAGGAAGTAGCGTACTTCTACACTATGGGCTTCACTGTATGGTCCTTGTTGAGCCTCTGGTTCCAGACAATACTTTACAGATTCTGTAGGGGATTGGTTGTTTTGGGCATATAGCGGTCTTCACCTTGGCGGGTGGGAGCTTGCTATGGTGCACCACGTCTATTGGCACATTCGTCTCTCATAAAGGGATTGATGGAGCTAAATGGACGTTGTACGACCAGTCTCTGAAAATGTCTGTCATGCCAGCCCTGCTGGTGTTCTTTCATCTTTGGAACAAACTAAGCTTTGCCACATAGTTGGCTGCATTTTCCTCCACATTTTGCCCATCATTCCAGTACAGTTTATTCTTTCTGCTACAATATACGCAAATGCGGGACAACTGTTTTGTTAGCAAGATCAAATTTTATAATCATCCAATGTATTTTTAGGAGCATGCCTCCCTGTGAGTAATAACTCCTGGAAGGATTTTCAAATAAAGTCATATTTGTCACATTGTCCCCCATTCAGTCTGAGCACTGCATTTTGTCCAAACAGAAATTTTTGACTACATATGGGATATCGCCACGCTCATAAGAAAGTGGGTAACAAATTTTGGGGTCCACTTTTTGATGTTGTGTGGTCTACTTTTTGATGTAATCTGACAAAAGTGAGAAATTCAGGTCTAAAACAAGATTTTTGTGGAAAAAATGAACGTTTTCAATATGGCGACCTAATGTTATCAAATTCTGTGTCGAACCTGTGGGTTAAAATTGCTCAATATACCCCTGGATAAAATCTTTGAGGGGTGTAGTTTCCAAAATGGGGTCAATTTTGGGGGGTTTCTGCTGTTTAGGCACATGTCCAAACCCGACATGGCATCCGCTCTCACAATTTTGAGATTAAAAGTCAAACGGCGCTCCTTCCCTTTCGAGCTCTACCGTGCACCCAAACAGAGGATTTACCCCCACATATGGGGTATGAGCATACTCAAGACAAATTGCACAATAACTTTTGGGGTCCAATTCCTCTTGCTACCCTTGTTAAAATAAAAAATTGGGGCAAAAAGATCACTTTTGTGGAAAAAAAATATGCTTTTTTATTTTTACGGCTCTACGTTATAAACTTGTGTGAAGCACTTGGGGGTTCACAGTGCTCACCACACATCTAGACAAATTCCTTAGGGGAGCTCCAAGAAATGGAAATGCACACAAGGAATTCATAAAAAATATAAATCACTTTATTACAACAATAATAAAATCATGAATACAAGACTTTGTACAAAGAGACTGACAGTGGTAACCCAATGGGTGGAACCACGAAGTTAACCAGGCATGAAAACAATCCCAACCACATATTACACATGTATATAGTGACACACGTTATATAGCAGAACGCCCACCAATGCTTGTAGCCCTGACTACAATGAGTCACCATAAAGATAGGGCTGCAAATATAGGGCAATATAAGGAAAGCTGTAAGCCAATCCAGTATATCAAAGATACATATGCAGTAAAGATCAGTGGTACAAACCTAGAACTCAGTGGTGCCACCCTCCCTCGAAGTTCATGCCTGGTTAACTATTGTTGCACTAAATTCCATTATAATGTGCACTATGGTATTGATGTTCTCATCTTTACAGCAAAGTGCTAGCCTGGTATAGGTTGTAAATTCCTTAGGGGGTCTAGTTTCCAAAATCACTTGTGGGGGGTTTCCGCTGTTTAGGCACTTCGGGGCCTCTGCAAATGCAACATGGCGTCCAATCTCAATTCCAGCCAATTCTGTGTTGAAAAAGTCAAACGGCGCTCCTTCTCTTCCGAGCTCTACCGTGCACCCAAACAGAGGTTTACCCCCACATATGGGGTATCTGCGTATTCAGGAGAAATTGCATAACAAATTTTGTGGTTCATTTTCTCTTTTAACACTTGTGAAAATAAAAAAAATTGTTCTGAAGTAAAATGTTGGTTAAAAAAAAAAGTTAAATGTTAATTTTTTCCTCCCACATTGATTCAGTTCCTGTGAAGCATGTAAAGGGTTAATAAACTTCAATGTGATTTTGAGTACCTTGAGGGGTCCAGTTTTTAGAATGGTGTCACTTTTGGGTAATTTCTGTCATGTACACCCTCAAAGTGACTTCAAATATGATGTGGTCCCTAAAATAAATGGTTTTGTAAATTTTGTTGTAAAAATGAAAAATCGCTGGTCAACTTTTAACCCTTATAACTTCGTAACAAAAAAAAATTTTGGTTCCAAAATTGTGCTGATGTAAAGTAGACATGTGGGAAATGTTATTTATTAAGTAATTTCTGTCACATATCTCTCTGATTTAAGGGCATAAAAATTTAAAGTTTGAAAATTGCAAAATTTTAGCCATATTTCCGTTTTTTTCAAGTTATATCGAAGAAATTTTACCACTATCATGAAGTACAATATGTCACGAGAAAACAACCTCAGAATGAGCAGGATCTGTTAAAGAGTTCCAGAGTTTATCCTCATAAAGTGACAGTGGTCAGAATAGTAAAAATTGTCCGGTCATTAAGCTGAAAAATGGCTGTCACTAAGGGGTTAAATATCATTGCTCATCTACTGCTTCTTATTCAGATTACATCGCTGATGACATCATCACAGCTGGCAGTTCTGACGCTCTGTGACATCGCTGATGACATCCTCACAGCTGGCAGTTCAGACGCTCTGACATCACTGATGACATCATCACAGCTGGCAGTTCAGACGCTCTGTGACATCACTGATGACATCATCACAGCTGGCAGTTCTGACGCTCTGTGACATCACAATGCTGCGTTCAGTGTTCTATGGGCTGGAGGGCACTGGAGTCTTTTGAGGGTTTGATGTTGGAGAGAATGGATGTGAGGAGAGTTATTGTAGTGCTGTTTACAATTTTTTTCTATTGTGTAGAAGGGAAACCTGCTAAAACACCAGAAGGTAAAAGATTAATAAATGAGGATTAAATATTGTATTTTTCTTTGTGTGTTCATGGGTTTTGGTTATAGAACAGTTGTGTGTCATATTGCATTTTATCACCATTTTCCTTCTTTCTCTTCTGGACAGCGGTTTCCCAGAAACCAGGGACTGTGATGTCCCCCACAGTGACATCGAATATCAGCGATGATAAGAACAGTGAGTAGTCGATTCCTTCATCTCCTAGTTCTACTCCCATCATCCTATACCAAGTCCTGCCCGCAGTTATATATATAATGTGCCGCCCCTTATCCTGACAACGTCTCCTAGAATATTCTGTCTGTTATAGGAATTAATATCCGGCATCTTGTTTCTTTCTTACCAGTCATTATTCGCTATGTCCTGCCTATATGTCTGACGATAGTGTTTGCCGCTTTGGTCGGGGTCTACATCTGGTGGTGGTGAGTTTCCATCTTCTCCTCTCCATATCATATTACCTTTTCATATAAATGGGAAGCACCGTGACTCAGTGGTCAGCACTGTACTATACACAGGGCAGCACGTTGGCTCAGTGGTTAGCACTGTTCTATATACAAGGTAGCACAGTAGCTCAGTGGTCAGCACTGTACTATATACAGGGTAGCATGTTGGCTCAGTGGTTAGCACTGTTCTATATACAGGGTAGCACAGTAGCTCAGTGGTCAGCACTGTACTATATACAGGGTAGCATGGTGGCTCAGTGGTTAATACTGTACTATATATAGGGTAGCACAGTGGCTAAGTGGTTAGCACCGTACTATATACAGGGTAGCATGGTTGCTCAGTGATTAGCACTGTACTATATACAGGGCAGCATGGTGGCTCAGTGGTTAATGTACTATATACAGGGTAGCACAGTGGCTAAGTGGTTAGCATTGTACTATGTACAGGGTAGCAGAGTGGCTCAGTGGTTAGCACTATACTATATACAGGGTAGCACGGTGGCTCAGTGGTTAGCACTGTTCCATATACAGGGCAACATGGTGGCTCAGTGGTTAGCACTTTACTATATACAGGGTAGCACAGTGGTTAGCATCATACTATATAAAGGGTAGAATGGTGGCTCAGTGATTAGCACTGTATTATATACACAGCAGCATGGTGGCTCAGTGGTTAATACTGTACTATATACAGGGTAGCACAGTGGCTAAGTGGTTAGCACCATACTATATACAGGGTAGCACAGTGGCTCAGTGGCTAGCACTGTACTATATACAGGGTATCATGGTAGTTCAGTGGTTAATACTGTACTAAATATAGGGTAGCATGGTGGTTCAGTGGTTAGCACTGTTGCTTTGCAGTGTTCGGGTCCTGGATTCAAATCCTACCAAGGACAACATAAGCAAGGAGTTTGTATGTTCTCCCCGTGCTTGTGTGGGTCCCTCCGGGTAGTCCAGGTTTCCTCCTACACTCCACAGACAGGAAAACTAGATTGTGAACCCCAATGGGGAGAGTGATGATAATGTCTGTAAAGCGGAATTAATGGCGCTATATAAGTTAATGAAATAAAAAATACACGCTATTGTCTGACCTACAGGGGGCGCAGTAACTACAGCAGCTGGGGAATACTATAGGGCTGTATGGGCTGTGATATAATCTGTAGCTGCCATTCTCCCGGTCCTGATGCTGTATTATGATGCAATATGTACTAGGACTGGTATATGCTCTACCTCTACATCCCCCTCTGTAGTGGGGGAGGGGCAGGGGTATATTCTGGTGGGTAACTGAATATTATCTTCTGTACCAGTTTACATAAAGACATTTCTCTGTGTCACAGTTACTTGTGTAGGGTCTGGAGACGTCGTGGCAAACTGGATGAGGCAGACCTGACTGAAGTAGTCACCGTAGTGAAGCCAGGTAACTATTAATATAAAATACCATAAAACCCAGGTACAGGCAGAGTCTATGTCACCTGTCATTACTGGTGATGTCACACATGGGTGGTCTTTCTCCTACCCAGGAAATCTGCAGAATGGTGAAGTGAGAGCTTACGTCCCCTATGGGCTGCAGTGCTATATTGTGGCCACATTGCATTGCTCATTATTTTTATAGGGAAAGATGTTGTGGAATCTAATATCTACTGGTTTGTAAATTAGTTGTGAGTCGCAGTTCTACAAAGCCTCTACTTGCCTGGAAAACACATGTATATCAGCCAGAGGTTTCCTAGGATTGTATCGGACCTCTTTGAGCTCTACAACGCTAACACAACCTTATTAATGTCCAAGTGACCTCAACCTTTCTGGATAGGGAAAAATGGATGGAGACCATCTCACAATCCAAAAGGAACACTGTCTGTGCCACACAGACTTCATTTTGAGGCTAAGTGCACACGTTCAGGAATATTTGCGTTTTTTTCGCGTTTTTTCGCGGGAAAAAACGCGTCAAAAATGCATGTATTAAGCATCCTATCATTTAGAATGAATTCCGCAATTTTTGTGCACATGGTGCGTTTTTTTCCGCGAAAATAACGCATCGCGGAAAATCTAGCAACATGTCCATTAATTTTGCGGAATTCTAGCGTTTTTCCCGCTATATTATTGACCTAGAAAGTTCAGGAAAAAATCGCGGAAAAAACGCGTCAAATCCACGCAAAAAAACGCACCAAAAACTCGCAAAATCCGTGAAAAAAACGCGCGTTTTTGCCGCGAAAAAAGTCCGGTTTTACTCAGGAATATTCTGCAAACATTCTGCAAACGTGTGCACTTAGCCTAAGGATTCTTGTTTAGCAGCAAAATTAGAACAGAGGGGTATTCAACTGCCCTCCTTGTTTTAGTGTGTGAGGAAGAAAAATAATGCTGCTATTAAGGTGCTGTTACCACAGTACATCCCAGATCAATCAATTCACAGTCACACTGACTCTACAGGTCCAGCACCTCCCTAGCACTAGGATAATTATTCATAGGTCGGGGTCACGCATGCGAGTGTGATGCGAGTCTCTCGCATTAATACCTGGCATTGCCGCCGACACTCGGGACCGTAGCATGTATGTATTTCTATGCAGTCGCACACTCCGGTTCCGAGTGCCGGCGGCAGTGATGCGCGAGTTTCTCGCATCACACTCGCATGTGTGACCCCGGCCATAGCCTGAGACTAGCACTTCCATTTCCAATGTGCTTCAGCACTGCAGGAGTAGTATACCACAATTAGATTAGGCATTTTTCTAGCTACAGTGACGGCAGCCTTTTCCCCCTGATGACGCTTCATTTGAATATCCAAGCATGTACTGGGGATACTCAAAGAAATCGTCATCAGACCAGAAATAGAAAAAATTACACTAGCTGCTAGATAGTCTAGTTAGGGAACGACAGAGAATTTTCAAAGCAAGTATATTAGAAAATATCCAGATTATGAGACTAAATTGATAGGGGGTTAGTGGCAAAATGAATTTGCCTGCAGACCACCCCTTTAAGAACAGTGAAATGGGGAAAAAAAAAAACAGTCTCTTTGCAGATGATACTCTATGTGTTTGACAGAGACAGGAAAATGCCTCCTGCGCACCATGAATGTGATTAGGACTTTTAGTGCCCACTGTGACTTGGATAGCAACAAGAGTAAATGGGTTTTATTACCAATTAATTAAAAAAAATCAAACAAGCACGGGGAGATTTACAGATGTTAGTAGAAAAGGACAACTTTTAGGGATAATTAGGATATGGGGTTACAAGTATGGTATCACTTAACACTATATGGTTAATTAGGAAAGTAAGACAGAAGATATTAGTGCGGTTTAAGCTGCGGTCATCTAACGCAGATAGAACAGCCCTGATTAAGATGGCGGTCTTTCACTTCTAGTTCTGTATGTACTAAGTGTCTGCCTGGCAGGAGTAAATGAGTAATGTTTCTGTGATGATCATGTCATTAATAAGGACAGTGTGACTGAGCAGCGGGTGGGGTAGACGTCTGCTAAAACCCCCGGGTCCTGTTGTGTTTGGACCTCGTTATCAAGTCAGATCCTGGTCATAATATAGGATCCTGTGGATCGCTGGTAATCTGGTCAGTGGTGTATTCTGCTCTGGTTTGATCCTATATTTGTAGTCTTATAGACTCTCCAGACTCCATGTTTATAGACCTCTCTCCAGTATGGATCTGCATATGGAAATGTTTTATTGGCAAAGTCATCAGTTTTTAGCCTAAGACTTAGAAAAATCTTTTCCCTCTTCTATATTTTTATACAGGTAATGAACCACCTGCTAGTAAGGAGAGCTCTAACACAGGGAGAAAGTGAGTTATTTTGTACATATTAATTTTTATTTAAAGCAATGAACCAGGTAAGAAATGTTTCCTGTGAATTTATAGATGATTTCCATTTTTCCTAGTATGCCATTGTGCAAAATCCCTTGTTGTTTCCTGGAAGACATCATATCACCCAGTTCCATCTACGTGACAAACTTCCAGGAGACTAAAGACGAGCTAGTGGAACGACTGTATAAGCTGTATAACGAAACCGTCTTCTTGAATATGGTATGCTCTCATCAGTATCGGGGTTATACATGACAAATCCATCATCTCCCTCCTCCCACAATTATTTCCAAGAAAAGTGGCTTCAGCTTTCTTGACACCACCCTAACACCATAGTCCACTGTTCTGTTATTTAGTTACTGAAAATCTCAGGAAAACCCTCTTCTTATCTAGGAATGAATGGACACCTCATATGAGCTCTAACCTGTATAGATAGAGATTGCCAAATGTCAGCTTGAGGTTTAAAGGATTTTTACATTTATTTAGTTGACATTTTACAATAAGTTTATTTTTGTTGTTGCTCTCACAACTTGAACTTCCTAAAATACCCCATGTCCAATATAAGGAGACCAGTCACGTAAATTTCACCTGAGCGTGGGGTACGTTATTAGATTGGGACCTAAGAGCTTACAGATTTAATGGAAATTAATTTCTCTTTTTAGTTTCCTAAGAATATGGAAATTGTGTGGAAGAAGACGCTGCCCCCAACAATATCTGGTAAAACCTGTAGGTTTTCGACGACTTATTGCTTACGCGATGGCATAATAGAACGCTATTGCATGATAGAACTTTCTGATCAACTCTGTAATTCTGCAGGTAGGTTTCACATCACTTCTAGCAGCTTCATAAGATAACGTGTATACATGGTAAAGAGCTGCTACCTGGGTTGTAATACATCTTGTATACTCAGTGCACATACAATCATGAAGAACTAAGTACACCCTATTGCAATTCAATGTATTTACATATCAGGTCAAATTAAGAAAGCATTTGGTCCTTAGAATATCTTAAAATTAGGTGAATACAACTTCAAACAACAACTCATGATAAATAACACTTTGTCATTGTTTATTTGAGAAAAACTAGGCCAACATGGAAAAGCAGTGTGTGAAAAGTCAGGTAAAACTTTCCTACTTTAATAGGAATTAACAGGGAAAGTAGCAGCCATGTGATGCTAATAATAAGAACCTAAAGGGAACCTGTCAGGTCTGATAATGCTATTGGCCTGCAGATATAGGGTTAATGTGCAGGTTAATAGTGTTATGAAGGTGCCCAGCTGCAGTACTGAAAGTGCAGTACCCGGGAGACAATGAACTTTACTTCATCCGGGAGCTGCCGGCTTTCAGTGATGCAGGTGTGACCGGAGCACTTACACTCACCCGGCACTGACTGACAGCCAGCTCGACAGTGCACAGCTCAGTGAGGCTCTCAGTCAGTGTCGGGGCGTTTTTACAGTGGCAATTGTAATTGCTTCCGGCACGCCTATATTTTCCTTCTTTGAAGACCTTCTAATGACCACATATTTTTCATTATGTCTTGATATGTAAAGCAAAAAATATACAAACAAGGTGTATTTAGTTCTTCTCATGCCTATATAAATTCTTTTATTTTCAGAGCGTTTACGAATGACACTTGCACACGAGATGTGCCATGCTGCCTGCTGGTTACTCGATGGAGAAGACAACCTCAGTCATGGTCAGTTATGGGAGGCTTATGCAAGACGCGTCACTGCTATCCATCCTGAGCTGCCAGAGGTGAAGTATAATAATTATACTTCGTGATATGACTTCTACTGTCGATGTACCTTATGTGATAACAGGTAAGAAAATCTGATGATTCAAAACCTCATGAAATGCAATTACTGTGTAATGACACCAGTGCGGTTCTGTTGTTGTTATGCTTCTATCAGAGTAGACTGACGTCTGGAAGCTGTAGGGTTAAGGATGCTACATATTATATTTTGTCCTCTACAGACAGTTCTTAATATATTGGTTACAATTTGTTCTTTTTGATACAATCCATGGTACTAACCAACATTCTTGCCAGTCTGTTAACCAATATTCCTTCTATATTTGCAGATTTGAGCGGTTTAGAAAAGTGGCCAAGAATAAATATTATTGCCGCCGCTGGGGAGGCCGACTACATCAACTGGCCACCACGTAAGGATGTTACACCAAGAAGAGCAACTCAGGATGAAGAAACAAGGCAGAGAGCTCTCGTCGCTATACAGTACAAGGCTGAACAAGCGATGGATGAATCCGTAGTAAAAGGAACAACTTGTCTGGATTTAGTTTAGGGCAACACGGTGGCTCAGTGGTTAGCACTGCAGCCTTGCAGCACTGGAGTCCTGAGCTTCAATCCCACTAAGGACAACATCTGCAAGGAGTTTGTATGTCCTCCCCGTGTTTGCGTGGGTTTCCTCCGGGTACTCCGGTTTCCTCCCACACTATAAAACCATACGAATAGGGAATATGATGGCTCTGTGTATGTAAAGCATAACAATACTTAAAAAAAATAAAGTTTAACATCTGAGCTGAATAATGTATTAAATGACCTGACTCATTGCTTTCCCACCCATCTCATGAGGATTAGAGCTCAGCAGCTCCAGATAACAGGTTACAAGCAGAAAACTTATCACAAGAGTCATTTGATCTCCTCAGTATCAGAACCTCTACAAATTACCACTGTCATCAGAGTTCTTATCTCAGATATTTCAGGACCAGTACTTAGGTCTGCATCAGTCTTGTTTATAGCTACATTAGCATCACTGTTCCAATATATTAGGATATCTACTAGACAAAATCTGACATTAACTGATAAGTGTCTGGTTATCATACATACAGTATATCTACATAGATATATATCCATCTATCTATATACATATTGTATATATTGTATATATATATATATACATATATATACACATATATACATATACATACATACATAATATATACACAGTGGCTCAGTGGTTAGCACTCCAGTCTTGCAGCGCTGGAGTCCTGGGTTCAAATCCCACCAAGAACAACATCAGCCAGGAGTTTGATGTTCTCCCCGTGTTTGCGGGGGTTTCCTCCGGGTTCTCACATTTCCTTCCACACTCCAAAGACATACTGATAGGAAATTCAGATGGTGAGCCCCATCGGGGACAGTGATGATAATGTGTGCAAACTGTTAAGCGCCGGAATATGTTAGCGCTTTATAAAAATAAAGATTAATAGTAATAAAATATAATTAAAGCATCTAAAAGAAAAATATATATATATACAGTACAGACCAAAAGTTTGGACACACCTTCTCTTCTCATTTAAACATTTTTCTCTATTTTCCTGACTATGAAAATTGTACATTCACACTGAAGGCATCAAAACTATGAATTAACACATGTGGAATTATATACTTAACAAAAAAGTGTTAAACAACTGAAAATATGTCTTATATTCTAGGTTCTTCAAAGTAGCCACCTTTTGCTTTGATGACTGCTTTGCACACTCTTGGCATTCTCTTGATGAGCTTCAAGAGGTAGTCACCGGAAATGGTCTTTCAACAATCTTGAAGGAGTTCTCAGAGATGCTTAGCACTTGTTGGCCCTTTTGCCTTCACTCTGCGGTCCAGCTCACCCCAAATAATCTCGATTGGGTTCAGGTCTGGTGACTGTGGAGGCCAGGTCATCTGGCGTAGCACCGCATCACTCTCCTTCTTGGTCAAATAGCCCTTACACAGCCTGGAGGTGTGTTTGGGGTCATTGTCCTGTTGAAAAATAAATGATGGTCCAACTAAACGCAAACCGGATGGAATAGCATGCCTCTGCAAGATGCTGTGGTAGCCATGCTGCTTCAGTATGCCTTCAATTTTGATTAAATCCCCAACAGTGTCACCAGCAAAGCACCCCCACACCATCACACCTCCTCCTCCATGCTGCACGGTGGGAACCAGGCATGTAGCGTCCATCCGTTCACCTTTTCTGCGTCGCACAAAGACACGGTGGTTGGAACCAAAGATCTCAAATTTGGACTCATCAGATCAAAGCACAGATTTCCACTGGTCTAATGTCCATTCCTTGTGTTCTTTAGCACAAACAAGTCTCTTCTGCTTGTTGCCTGTCCTTAGCAGTGGTTTCCTAGCAGCTATTTTACCATGAAGGCCTGCTGCACAAAGTCTCCTCTTAAAAGTTGTTGTAGAGATGTGTCTGCTGCTAGAACTCTATGTGGCATTGCCCTGGTCTCTAATCTGAGCTGCTGTAAACCTGCGATTTCTGAGGCTGGTGACTTGGATAAACTTATCCTCAGAAGCAGAGGTGACTCTTGGTCTTCCTTTCCTGGGGCGGTCCTCATGTGAGCCAGTTTCTTTGTAGCGCTTGATGGTTTTTGCAACTGCACTTGAGGACACTTTCAAAGTTTTCCCAATTTTTCAGACTCACTGACCTTCATTTCTTAAAGTAATGATGCCCACTCGTTTTTCTTTACTTAGCTGCTTTTTCTTGCCATAATACAAATTCTAACAGTCTATTCAGTAGGACTCTCAGCTGTGTATCCACCAGACTTCTGCACAACACAACTGATGGTCCCAACCCCATTTATAAGGCCAGAAATCCCACTTATTAAACCTGGCAGGGTACACCTGTGAAGTGAAAACCATTCCCAGTGACTACCTCTTGAAGCTCATCAAGAGAATGCCAAGAGCGTGCAAAGCAGTCATCAAAGCAAAAGGTGGCTACTTTGAAGAACCTAGAATATAAGACATATTTTCAGTTGTTTCACACTTTTTTGTTACGTATATAATTCCACATGTGTTAATTCATAGTTTTGATGCCTTCAGTGTGAATGTACAATTTTCATAGTCATGAAAATACAAAAATATTTAAATGAGGTGTGTCCAAACTTTTGGTCTCTACTGTATATAAATATATATATATAAATAAATATTATATATACATATATACACATGCACACAACATAAATATCTTATACTTCAAAAAAGGAAAAATGAGGTTTTTCAATATAAAAATAATTTTTATTAAACAATTATTAAAAATGAATTTAAAATATTCATACATATACAAAAAAGCGGGGAACATATGCAATAAAGATATAAATAAAGCCTAATGAGGGTATTCATGCAAATGGTTAAATAAGGAATTCCTTACTAATAATCTCGGGAGAGAAAAAGGCTGCTCAAGTGTGCTATATATATCTACTATATGATGCAGCATAAAGTTCTCCTCTTTAAATAACACCTCAGTAACCATGAATATACGCCTAGCTCATATATACATATATAAAAAACCAAGTGGTTTATAAGTTGTGCAAGCTAGAAAAGAGTGCCTAATATATTATATATAGCAGAACTAATGCCTATATCAAACATTTGCCCTGTTCAAAATGTGAGCCAATATGGCAAAAACTAAATAATGCTTGCAGGAAAAAAGCAGTTTCATGGCTGGCAAAAGGTTTCCCATACCTCTAATCAGGCTGCAGCACCCCTACAAAAAAGCGGGGAACATATGCAATAAAGATATAAATAAAGCTAATGAGGGTATTCATGCAAATGGTTAAATAGGGAATTCCTTACTAATAGTCTCGGGAGAGAAAAAAAGGCTGCTCAAGTGTGCTATATATATCTACTATATGGTGCAGCATAAAGTTCTCCTCTTTAAATAACATCTCAGTAACCATGAATATACGCCTAGCTCATATATACATATATAAAAAACCAAGTGGTTTATAAATTGTGCAAGCTAGAAAAGAGTGCCTAGTATATTATATATGGCAGAACTAATGCCTATATCAAACATTTGCTCTGTTCAAAATGTGAGCCAATATGGCAAAAACTAAATAATGCTTGCAGGAAAAAAGCAGTTTCATGGCTGGCAAAAGGTTGCCATACCTCTAATCAGGCTGCAGCACCCCTGACGCGCGTTTCGCTAGTCGCTTCTTCCAGAGGGGACGTGCTACTATAGCTGCCTCTGAGTGTGGTTTTTATAAGAGTATAATTAATATGTGTAGCAGCTGCTACTCTTATAAAAACCACACTCAGAGGCAGCTATAGTAGCACGTCCCCTCTGGAAGAAGCGACTAGCGAAACGCGCATCAGGGGTGCTGCAGCCTGATTAGAGGTATGGGAACCTTTTGCCAGCCATGAAACTGCTTTTTTCCTGCAAGCATTATTTAGTTTTTGCCATATTGGCTCACATTTTGAACAGAGCAAATGTTTGATATAGGCATTAGTTCTGCCATATATAATATACTAGGCACTCTTTTCTAGCTTGCACAATTTATAAACCACTTGGTTTTTTATATATGTATATATGAGCTAGGCGTATATTCATGGTTACTGAGATGTTATTTAAAGAGGAGAACTTTATGCTGCACCATATAGTAGATATATATAGCACACTTGAGCAGCCTTTTTTTCTCTCCCGAGACTATTAGTAAGGAATTCCCTATTTAACCATTTGCATGAATACCCTCATTAGGATTTATTTATATCTTTATTGCATATGTTCCCCGCTTTTTTGTAGGGGTGCTGCAGCCTGATTAGAGGTATGGGAAACCTTTTGCCAGCCATGAAACTGCTTTTTTCCTGCAAGCATTATTTAGTTTTTGCCATATTGGCTCACATTTTGAACAGGGCAAATGTTTGATATAGGCATTAGTTCTGCTATATATAATATATTAGGCACTCTTTTCTAGCTTGCACAACTTATAAACCACTTGGTTTTTTATATATGTATATATGAGCTAGGCGTATATTCATGGTTACTGAGGTGTTATTTAAAGAGGAGAACTTTATGCTGCATCATATAGTAGATATATATAGCACACTTGAGCAGCCTTTTTCTCTCCCGAGATTATTAGTAAGGAATTCCTTATTTAACCATTTGCATGAATACCCTCATTAGGCTTTATTTATATCTTTATTGCATATGTTCCCCGCTTTTTTGTATATGTATGAATATTTTAAATTCATTTTTAATAATTGTTTAATAAAAATTATTTTTATATTGAAAAACCTCATTTTTCCTTTTTTGAAGTATATTTGTGGAGGTATAATTTTGTAGGCTTATACATATGAGTAAACATAAATATCTTATAGACAGATAACTCACTAAAGTTTGTGCTTAAAGTGGTGGTCAATGTCTTCAAGGCCAGAGTCACACTGGCGACAGAATCGGACGACTGCAATACGATGAAATATCGCATTGCAGTCTGCCCTATGTTAATCTATGGAGCAGCTCCCAGTATCCGATTTTTTGTGGTCCGTTTTAAACGTCCGAGTGCAATCGCAGCATGCTGCGATTGTCACCGATTGTGGGTCGACTATCGCCAATGCAAGTCTATGGGAGCGATGAAAAATCGGATTACAAACGGACCGCATGTGTGACTTGCGATTAAATCGCACGGGTGTCCTTTAGAAAAGCCGGCAATTCATCCCCAGCTATACTGTAAAATCACACTGACAGCTTTAATAAAGAATAGAATCAATACATATACACACATAGAATACATATATATATATATATATATATATATATATGTCATTGTGACATGTATATATACATATATTTATAGTTCTTACACTTCTACATACTGTAATAGCCGCTAATTCAATTGCCAGCTTTTGTGAAATCACAGAAGCCGACATGAAATGATACATTGTTTCCACACAGTTAACCATGTCATTTCATGTATTTTTATATATGGTTTAAACTTACAATTACATAAGAGTATGTGTGCAAAATTGCAGACATGTAGGGGTTAATTAAAGGTATAAATTCGTTGAAAAAAATTGCGTGGGCTCCCGCTGTATTTTCTCCACCAGACAGACAAAGCCGGCGAGTGGGGGCAGATAATAATAGCCTAGGGAGGGTACATATTTTTTGTGCCCCCCCTGGCTACTAACATCTGCCCCCAGACACCCCAGAAAGAGCAAATCTCTAATTAGATTAGCCCTTTCTGGTACTTTGCCCGTCTATTCCCATTGCCCTGTAGCGGTGGCGAATGGGTTAATAAGGGGTTAAAGCCACCTTGCAATTGAAAGGTCACTTTAAGCCAGGTTAATAATTGAGAGCTGTCAATTAGACAACTATCAATTATTAATCCTATTGTATGAAAGAAAAATCAAACACACACACTTTATTAAAAAAGAAGTTTAATGAAATAATCACACAGTTTTTGACCATATTTTATTTTCCTGCTAAAACCATTTCCTGTAATAAAAATAAAATAAAAAAGCAAAATTATTCTTACCACTCTGATGCACAGTCAGGTCCCACGCTGTAATCCATCAGAAAGGGTTAACAGGTTACAGCGAGCAGGGAGCTAATGGTGCCTGCTAGCTGTAACACCCTGAATGAATAACTTCCTCTCCCAGCGAAAGGAGAGGAAGTGATTAATGAGTGGAGCTTAATTGATTTATTGCCACTTTCACTTCAGTGACCTGACCTAAAGTGAAAGTGGGACGCAATCAATTAAGCTTCATTCATTAATCACATCCTCTCCTGTCACCGGGAGAGGAACTTATTCATTCAGGAGCTTTCAGCTGAGCAGCAAGCATTAGCTGTGCTACTTGGCTCAAAGCTAGTTAACCCTTTGTGAAGGATTACAGCGTGGGACGTGACAGATCGCCAGATAGGTAAGGATAATGTTGTTTTATTATTTTTTCTTTATTTTAGGAGATCAAGGGCTTCGCACGGATTAAGAGTAAAATAAAGATGGTCAAAAAAATGTGTTTTTTTTTCATTAAAATTATTTATTCTTAAAGTGTGTGTGTTTTTTATTTACTTCAATAGGATTAATAATTGATAGTTGTCTAATTGACAGCTCTCAATTATTAACCTGGCTTAAAGTGACCTTTCAATTGCAAGGTGAATTTAACCCCTTATTAACCCATTCGCCACCGCTACAGGGCAATGGGAATAGACGGGCAAAGTGCCAGAAAGGGCTAATCTAATTAGAGATTTGCCCTTTCTGGGGTGTCTGGGGGCAGATGTTAGTAGCCAGGGGGGGGCACAAAAAAAATGTACCCTCCTAGGCTATTATTATCTGCCCCCACTCGCTGGCTTTGTCTGTCTGTTGGAGAAAAATACAGCGGGAGCCCACGCATTTTTTTTCAACGAATTTATACCTTTAATTAACCCCTACATGTCTGCAATTTTGCACACATACACTTATGTAATTGTAAGTTTAAACCATATATAAAAATACATGAAATGACATGGTTAACTGTGTGGAAACAATGTATCATTTCATGTCGGGTCTGTACTTTCACAAAAGCCGGCAACTGAATTAGAGGCTATTACAGTATGTAGAAGTCTAGGAACTATAAATATATATATACATGTCACAATGACATGTATATATATAGATATATATGTGTTCTATGTGTATATATCTATTCTTTCTTTTGTGATTTAAATACTATTCTTTTGGATCCATTATATGTCAGTTTTGCAAGCCTGCGAGAAATTCTCGCAAGTCGGATGTAAATCGGATGTTACAAGGTACACACACATGCGACTAAATCGCATCTTTGAAGGAAAATCGGATGCCAGGCGGATGTGTGATGTTTACATTTTTGGTCCGATAATCGACCGACTAAAACGGGCCGATTTTTTGTAGTTGTGTGTGACTCCGGCCTTATATTGATAGTCTATCCTTAGGATACAGCCATACAATTTCTGATCGATAGTAGTCCTATACCCAGCGCTCCCGCCGAACAACTGTTCCCGGTGCTGGCTGCATGTGCTCAGTTGCAGAGTGGAACTACACAACTCCGTGAACCGCATATCCCCCTTATTGTTTCCCATGTTGGGATGTGCTGTGCCCACCATATCGGTGACAGAGCTGTGCTCTGCAAGTAATCACATCTAGTCACTACTGGAAGCAGGAGCGACTGATTGGCAGGGTTGCAACACCAGACACCACCACCAATCAGATATTGATAACCTATTCTAAGGATAGGCTATCAATATAATAGTCCCAGACAATGTTATATTTCCAAAACTTGTTGACTTTATGACCTTTTCTTCTCTTTCTAAATATTTGGGTCAGGGTTTACTGCCATAGTAAGAAGCTGCAGCGTGGACAAGGAATCTCCATAATGGGTGCTAAATTATTTTTCTCTAATGATGCAAGAAGTTTAATACAATGTTTTGTTCCAAGGGAAAAGAAACCAGTCCAACTCAACAGTAAATATACAGCTTTAGCATAGTATAATAATAAAAAAAAAAACCAACAGCCAAAAGGGCCTATAACAATTAATTGTGGTCAGAATTAAAAGCTTTGAAGTTCTACAAATTCACTACAGAAATTGTAGTTTAGCAACTGGACCATATTCTTTAATTCCTTCATATACATTCAGTCTATGGAAAATATGGCTCCAATTAAAGACTTTTGAAATCAAGTTGGGACCAAAGCCGTGTTAAGGCCTACACAGCTGTGTATATAGGATTACAACTACGAATTGTGCATTACAAAAATATACAGATTATGCTGCAGACTGAAACACTTTCGGTCACATTTTTATGTAAAATTTATAA
This sequence comes from Oophaga sylvatica, assembly GCA_033576555.1. Lineage (NCBI taxonomy): Eukaryota > Metazoa > Chordata > Amphibia > Anura > Dendrobatidae > Oophaga > Oophaga sylvatica. Next base: position 50,072 of record JARQOD010002412.1, read on the forward strand.
GTTTTCATACAGGTTGCACATGCCTTTAGATACCTTTCCTGAAAAATAAATTCTAAGTTATGGTTACTAGATTTCTGCACATGGGATGTTGATCCAGAGATTTAGGCTGGGGCTAGATGGCGAAATGTCATGCGACTGAAGTTGTGAAACAAGTTGTGTGATCAAAAACATTTGTTGACTTTTCCATAAATAAAACTGCCAAGTTGCATGCGACTTACATGTCTATGTGTGCAAATTGCAATCAGCGATAGAAAATCCAGCACATTTCCAAACATGCGACACCATATCCATTGTAGCAATACGTTACCGTGATTTCAGTGTTGCACAATACTCGTTGCCTTGTAGCCATCGCCTTGTTCAGACTGCTCAGTCAGAAGGCTAATGAATACAAATTTCAAAAAACTGACGGAGCACTCCGCCTCAGCATCAGGTGTTTTTAATCACAGCAGGACCACGACCCCTCCACAGAGATACAGATTTCAGTCTAAGAGAGGATTCACATTAGGTTCCCATACAGATGAAGACTTTAGTCTGAGAGAGGATTGGCATTAGTTTAGGTCCTGGAAAACGAGAATCGTCTTAACGTGGCTTCCATGTACACATGAATTGGCCAATTTATGCGCTAAGCTTTCTCAATTTTTCATATTTCTAATGCAGTAATGCAATTACCGTATATACTCGTGTATAAGCCGAGATTTTCAGCACCTGTTTTTGTGCTGAAAATGCCCCCTCGGCTTATACACGAGTCATAGGGCAGAAACCAGCGGGGAGGGGATGCGGCGGCAGGAGCCGGTGGCTGGGACATCATACTCACCCTCCCTGTGCCATCGCTGAATGTCACTGCAATCCTGCGTTCTCCCCGGCTTCCTGCAGCTCTCCAGCGCTGAGCGGTGAAGTAATACCGCTCATTAAGGTCATGTAATATGGACGCGACGCCACTCCAATGGGCGTGGCCTCCATATTCATGGCTTTAATGAGCGGTATTACGTCACCGCTCAGCGCTGGAGAGCTGCAGGAAGCCGGGGAGAACGCAGGATTGCCGGCGGGATGTTCAGCGATGGCACGGGGAGGGTGAGTATGATGGAGGAGGATGGGGGAGCATGGAGGAGGACAAGGAGCACGGAGCAGGATGGGGGGGAGGACGGAGAGCACGGAGCAGAACGGGGAGGATGGAGAGCACGGAGCAGGACGGGGAGGATGGAGAGCACGGAGCAGGACAGGATAATGGAGCAGGAGGAGGGGAGCACAGTGGAGAATGGGGGCGCACAGAGCTGGATGTGGGAGCACAGAGCAGGACGGCAACTTATACACCCGGCTTATACGCGAGTCAATAAGTTTTCCAAGTTTTTTGTGGCAAAATTAGGGGGGTCGGCTTATACACGGGTCGGCTTATACATGAGTATATACGGTAAATTTTCATATTTCATATTTGCATGCTATGGCGCTACAGAGTGCTGCCTTTGTTGTTTGCGTGTATATGAGTTGGTGACTCTAGATAAGCACCTGTTCACACTTACTTCATGTTTGGATGTGACAGTTTTTTGAAATTCACCAGAATTCTGGCGTAAAACACCTTAAAATGCTGCAAAATTTTAGCGACTTTTGGAGTTTTTACTCCAGACCTGGCCAGCTTTGCCAAATTGGAGTGTGGCAAAGCCACTTTAACAAATTCACCAAAATTTCTGCCATTTGTAAAGTATGCCAGAAATGTAATCCAATCACTTACTGAAGTAACTTAATGAACGGGACCCGCTGACGTAAAGTGGGCCTGAATAAAATCAGTCTTAATGAATCGGGCCACAACTGTTTATTTCAAGGTATGGCTTCTTCACACTTTACAATGAAAGAGGGATATTCCTATACAGACTTACTGTATCATAATTACAGACCCACATACAACATCAGAATGCCACTTACATCTCGTAACAATAATTTGAGCAACATCTAATATATCTAATATATTTCCCTCATAATTCTTTCATAATGATTAAAAAAAACACAGGTTATAAAGGTAATGGTTGTATTGCACAGCCAGGACCTGCCGCTAATAGCTGCAACTTTTAACCTACAGTGCCTTGCGAAAGTATTCGGCTCCCTGGAACTTTTCAACCTTTTCCCACATATCATGCTTCAAACATAAAGATACCAAATGTAAATTTTTGGTGAAGAATCAACAAGTGGGACACAATTGTGAAGTTGCATGAAATTTATTGGTTATTTTAACATTTTGTGGAAATACAAAAACTGAAAAGTGGGGCGTGCAATATTATTCGGCCCCTTTACTTTCAGTGCAGCAAACTCACTCCAGAAGTTCATTGTAGATCTCTGAATGACCCAATGTTGTCCTAAACGACTAATGATGATAACGGTAATTAGACCTACCGGTAATTGTGTTTCCAGGAATCCATCCTGACAGCACCATGGAGGACGTCCTTCTTACCCTCAGTGGGACAGGAACAATGAGCAGTTAAAAAGACCCTCCCCTACCACCCCTTTAGTGATTTTCCAAAGTACCACATCTGGATGGATGCAAAAAAAATAAATTTATTAACAATTCTTATACACATGTTACTTCACATCAGTATGAAAATAAACAGTCCTGCAGTAGGGAGGGAACTAACAGTGCTGTCAGGATGGATTCCTGGAAACACAATCACAGGTAGGTCTAATTGACGTTTTCCAGTTCACCACCTGACAGCAGCATGGAGAAGTACCAAAGGATGGTAATACTAGGGTGGGACCACTGCATGTAAAACCTTCCTGCCAAATGCCAATTGTTCTGAGCTGACATCTAGCTTGTAATGTTTAGCAAAGGTACTAACGTTAGCCCACGTTGCCGCCCTACAAATTTGCTCTGTTGAGGCCCTCCCTCTCTGTGCCCATGATGTGGCCATAGCTCGAGTGGAGTGGGCTCTAAGGATATTCGGGGGCTCTTTCCCCCGTAACCTGTAGGCTAGGCTTATCATGGTCTTTATTCAACTTGCAATTGTTGCCTTTGCTGCCCTATTGCCTCTATTGAGTCCCTCTATTATACGAACAGATTGTTGTCGTGTCTCCAACCCTCGGTTGCCCTTATATATTTTAGCACCGTTTCTCTTACATCTAAATTATGATAGAATTTTTCCTTTGGATTTCTAGGGTACTTGTTGTGAATGTGTTAGAAATGAGTTCTGAGCAGAAGCTCCCTCTGGTGGTTGCAGACAGTGCTGAACCATTTAGTGAAGATTGGCAATCAGGAGTTACAGACTGGTCCTATATAAGGGAGGTTCCCTCCCATCAGGGTAGCCGGTGATCAGTTGTTCTTGTCTAACTGCTGTTGTTCCTGGTTCACTTGGAGACTTGCTGAATTTTGCCTCTTCTCCTGCTCTCAGATAAGATATTTTCTGCTTTTATTTTTGTGCTTGTTTTTTGCATTGTTTCCTGCACTCTTGTGGAGGTCAGCCAGGTCCCCTCCTGGGGCTTGTGTTCCTCTCAGTTTATCTGAGCCTCTGTTATTTGTTCATTTGCCTTTTCCAGTTTTTTCAGTGGCTGCGGCTTAGTTTTGTTACACCAGAGAACTAATTTAGGTGGTAGAGGTCGTGTGATCTCAGGTGTTTTTGTAATTAGTAGAGTTGGTACTGTTTAGGGTTTTTTGGGATTGCAGTAAGTGTCCTTCCTATCCTTTTCTGTCTAGGAAGTTTGGGCCCCAACGTTTGCTCATACTATTTTCTGTCTGTGTCTGTATTTCCTCTTGTCTAACCGCCATTACATGTTTGGGGGCTTCCTATGTTCTTTGGGGATCTGCTCCGGGGCAGATAGTTTTCCTCTTTCTATCTTTAGGTGTAGTTAGCTTCTCAGGCTGTGACGAGGCGTCTAGGACCAACGTAGGTACGCTCCACGGCTCCCTTTAGTTGTGGTGGTTAGTCAGGGTACTGCAATCCAGTAGATTCCAACCTCTCTGGTGTATTGCCGTTTTTGCCTGCTCTCCTCAGCTACCAAAACATAACAGTATCACCGGCCAAACTGAAAATTATATGGTACTCACAGAAGGGAAAAATAGTGTGGGAAAAAAAAAAGATTGTCAGAGTTGTCAGAGATTTTTTTTTCCCTCTGTTTCTCTGAGTGCTGAGGAGGATTTTTTTTCTCTCAATGGAGCTTGCACAGTTGTCTGGCCGTGTGGATCAGCTTGCCACTGAGGTTCGGAGTATTGCTACCTATCTTGCAGGGTTGCCTGCTGTGGAACCTAGGATCCCCATGCCAGATTTGTTTTTAGGGGATCGAGCTAAATTTCTGAATTTCAAAAATAACTGTAAGTTGTTTTTTGCCTTAAAACCTAAGTCCTCAGGGAATGCAGCACAGCAGGTTCAAATTGTCATCTCTCTCCTGTGCGGCGATCCTCAGGATTGGGCTTTTTCCCTGACACCTGGGGACCCTGTTTTGAGTAATGTCTATGCATTTTTTCTGGCTCTGGGGTTATTGTACGATGAACCTAATGTCACTGATCAAGCTGAAATAACCTTGTTGGCAGTAAATCAGGGGCTTGAGGACGCTGAGTTATACTGTCAGAAATTTCGTAAGTGGGCAGTCCTGACCAAATGGAATGATGATGCTTTGGCAGCCCTTTTTCGGAAGGGTCTGTCAGAGAATGTAAAAGATGTTATAGTGGGTTTCCCTGCTCCCTCTGGTCTCAATGATTCTATGTCATTAGCGATTCAAATTGACAGACGTTTGCGTGAGCGTAGAGGTATGCGTGGAATAGTGTTGCCTTGTGAACCAGCTTCTGAACCCATGCAGTGTGATAGAGTGGATTCTGGGGCACAGCGTCATGAGTTTCGAAAATGCAATGGGTTATGTTTCTACTGTGGTGACGCCTCTCATGCTATTTCAGTCTGCCCTAAGCGGGGAAGACGTTTTGCACGCTCAGTTGTCTTGGGTAGTGTTCAGACTAAATTTCTGTTGACTGTTACCCTGATTTGCTCCCTGTCCACATTTTCTGCTCAGGCTTTTGTTGATTCGGGAGCAGCTATTAACCTGATGGATTTTGATTTTGCTAAATGTTGTGGGTTTCCCTTGATACCCCTACGGAAGTCTATTCCCCTACTGGGGATTGATTCTACCCCTTTGGCTGAGAATAAACCCCAGTTCTCTACTCAGGTGATAATGAGGGTTGAACCTGATCATCAGGAGAGTTTCAAATTTTTGGTGCTGTATAATCTGCATGACATTATTGTACTAGGTTTCCCTTGGTTACAGTCTCATAATCCTGTTTTGGATTGGAAATCTGTGTCTGTAACCAGTTGGGCCTGCCAATGTGTTAATGCCAACACTCCTGTTTTTTCTGCCTCTCCCCAGGCTCAGGATGTTCCTGACTTTTTGACTGATTTTTCTGATGTGTTTAGCGAAAGTAAATCTGCATCCTTACCCCCCCATAGGAGCTATGACTGCGCTATTGAATTAGTGCCTGGTAGTAAATTCCCTTAAGGTCGCCTTTTTAACTTGTCTGTACCTGAACATGACGCTATGCGGTCTTATATCAAGGAGTCATTGGAGAAGGGTCATATCAGACCATCCTCTTCACCCTTGGGTGCCGGTTTTTTCTTTGTGGCCAAAAAGGATGGTTCATTAAGGCCGTGTATTGATTATCGTCTCTTGAACAATATCACTGTGAAATATCAATATCCATTACCCTTGATTTCTGACCTGTTTTCCAGGGTGAAAAGTGCTACTTGGTTTACCAAGCTTGACCTCAGGGGGGCGTATAACCTTATTCGCATTAAGCACGGGGATGAATGGAAGACGGCATTCAATACCCCAGAGGGGCATTTTGAGTACCTAGTGATGCCCTTTGGGCTCACTAATGCTCCTTCTGTCTTCCAGTCCTTCATGAATGACATTTTCAGGGATTTTGTGGATAAATTTCTGATTGTTAATTTGGATGATATCTTGATTTTTTCCAATGACTGGGACTCTCATGTGAAACATGTTCGGACTGTGTTCCAGATTTTGAGAGAGAATGCTCTGTATGTGAAGGGATCAAAGTGTCTTTTTGGCGTACAGAGGATCTCATTTCTGGGATTCATTTTGTCTCCATCTGTTATTGAAATGGACCCGGTCAAGGTTCAGGCCATCTGTGATTGGGTCCAACCTACTTCATTAAAGGCTCTTCAGAGATTCTTGGGTTTTGCCAATTTTTATTGTAAATTTATTGGTAATTTCTCTGTTATTGTTAAACCATTGACTGATTTGACCAAAAAGGGTTCTGATGTGGTGAATTGGCCTCCTGAGGCAGTCTCTGCGTTTCAGGAACTTAAGCAGAGATTCACTTCTGCTCCTGTTCTACGGCAGCCTGATGTTTCTCTGCCATTTCAGGTGGAGGTTGATGCCTCTGAAATTGGGGCAGGTGCCGTTTTGTCCCAAAGAGATCCAGAGACCTCTAAAAGTAACCCTTGTGCCTTTTTCTCTCGAAAATTTTCTCCAACGGAACGTAATTATGACGTGGGTAATCGGGAGTTATTGGCCATGAAGTGGGCTTTTGAAGAGTGGAGACATTGGCTGGAGGGAGCCAAACATCAGGTGGTGGTCCTCACGGACCATAAGAATCTGGTTTATCTGGAATCAGCCAAGCGACTTAATCCTAGACAGGCCAGGTGGGCCTTGTTTTTCACACGTTTTAATTTTGTGGTTTCCTTTCTTCCTGGCACTAAGAATGTTAAGGCGGATGCCCGCTCGAGGAGTTTCCTTGCGGAATCTCCTGAGTTAGCTGATCCTGCTGTTATTTTGAAAGAGGGTGTAGTTCTTTCCGCCATCTCGCCCAATTTGAGACTGGCTCTGGAAGGGTGTCAGGTGGATAAACCCGAGCGCTGCCCTATTGGGAAATTGTTTGTCCCAGACCGGTGGAAAAAGAGTGTGATGTCTGAGATTCATTGTTCCGCGTTGGCCGGTCATCCCAGAATATTTGGTACCAGAGACTTGGTTAGTCGGTCCTTTTGGTGGCCTACTTTGTCTCGTGACGTCAGGGAATTTGTGCAGTCCTGCGGGACTTGCTCTCGCTCCAAGCCTTGCTCTCGCTCTAGTGGTTTGTTGATGCCATTGCCTGTGCCCAAGAGATCATGGACCCATATCTCTATGGATTTCATTTCCGACCTCCCTGTTTCTCAGAGAATGACCATTATCTGGGTGATTTGTGATAGGTTTTCCAAAATGATACATATAGTGCCATTACCTAAGTTGCCTTCCTCCTCTGAATTGGTGCCTTTGTTCCTTCAGCACGTGGTTCGGTTACACGGCATTCCTGAGAACATTGTGTCTGACAGAGGAGTCCAGTTTGTTTCCAGATTTTGGAGGACTTTTTGTTCTAAACTTGGTGTTCAATTGTCTTTCTCCTCGGCTTTTCATCCTCAGACCAATGGACAAACTGAGAGAACAAACCAGACATTGGAGACTTATCTGAGATGCTTTGTGTCTGCTGATCAGGATGACTGGGTCTCTTTTTTGCCTTTGGCTGAGTTTGCTCTTAATAATAGGGCTAGCTCTGCCACTTTGATGTCTCCATTTTTCTGCAATTTTGGGTTTCACCCTCGATTTTCTTCGGACAGACGGAGGCTTCTGTCTGTCCGGGTGTTGACTCTGTTGTGGAGCGTATGCAGCAGATTTGGGACCAGGTAGTGGAGAGGTTGTCCCTCTCTCAGGAGAGGGCTCAGTGGTTTGCCAACCTGCATAGGACTGATGGTCCTCGGTTTGAAGTGGGGGACTTGGTCTGGTTGTCCTCAAGAAATATCCCTATGAGAGTTGCATCTCCTAAGTTTAAGCCTAGATTCATTGGATCTTATAAGATCATGGAGATTCTTAATCCTGTTTCCTTTCGTTTACTTCTTCCAGGGACATTTAAGATCCATAACGTGTTCCACAAGTCCTTATTGAAGAGGTTTGTCAAGCCAGTGGTTCCTATGGCTGCGCCTCCTGACCCTGTTTTGGTTGAGGGCAATCTGGAGTATGTGGTTGAGAAAATATTGGATTCTCGTTTTTCTAGACGGAAATCCAGTATTTGGTTAAGTGGAGAGGTTATGGTCAGGAGGACAATTCTTGGGTGTTTGCTTCAGACATCCATGCTAGGAGACTGATCCGTGCGTATCACAGAGCTCATCCTGACCAACCTGGTTGCCCAAGTGAGGGTTCGGTGACCCCTCCTCAAGGGGGTACTGTTGTGAATGTGTTAGAAATTAGTTCTGAGCAGAAGCTCCCTCTGGTGGTTGCAGACAGTGCTGAACCATTTAGTGAAGATTGGCAATCAGGAGTTACAGACTGGTCCTATACAAGGGAATCATTTTCCCATCAGGGTTGCCGGTGATCAATTGTTCTGGTCTGAATCCTTCTTTCCAGTTTCCCTTGTAGCCTGCTGTGTCGTGTCTGCATCTCCTGCTATCAGATAAGACAATTTCTTATTTTGTGTTTTTGCTATATTTTTGCATTTTGTCCTGCACTTCTGTGGGGGCCTTCTGGGTCCCCTCCGGGGGCTTTTGCCCTCTCAGTTTAGTCCAGCCACTGTGTTTTGTACTTTTGCTTTTTCCAGTTTTTTCAGTGGCTGCTGTTTTTGTTACACCAGAGAACTAATTTAGGTGGTAGAGGTCGTGTGATCTCAGGTGATTTTGAAATTAGTAGAGTTGGTGTTTTTCAGGGTTTTCTGGGATTGCAGTAAGTACCCTTCCTATCCTTTTCTATTTAGATAGTTTGGGCCCCAGCGTTTGCTCATACTATTTTCTTTCTGTGTCAGTATTTCCTCTTGTCTAACCGCCATTACATGTTTGGGGGCTTTCTATTATCTTTGGGGTTCTGCTCCGGGGCAGATAGCTTTCCTATTTCTATCTTTAGGTGTAGTTAGTTTCTCAGGCTGTGACGAGGCGTCTAGGACCAACGTAGGAACGCTCCACGGCTGCCTCTAGTTGCGGTGGTTAGTCAGGGTACTGCAATCTCATAGATTCCAACTGCTCTGGTGTATTTCCTTTTTTGCTTGCACTCCTCAGCTACCGTAACATAACACTGAGGTAGATCTTCTCCTTTAACCGAGTATGCTAGAGTAATTGCGTCCCTAATCCACCGGGACAGAGTACCCTTCGTAATTCTCGATCCCTTCTTGCAGCCCTGAAAGTAGACAAAGAGATCGCTACTCTTCCTCCAGGGTTTAGGCCTATCTAAGTACGTTATTACTGCCCTTCTCACATCTAGTGTGTGAAATCTTTCTTCCTCCTCATCTGTGGGATTATTATAGAAGGAGGGAAGAAAAATCTCCTGTGATCTATGGAATCTTGTGGATACTTTGGGCAGGTTGGAAGGGTCTGTTTTTAGGACTACCCTATCTTGGAATATTGATAGAAAAGGGGGGGTCTATCGATAAGGCCTGGATATCGCTTACTCTTCTTGCCGATACTAGGGCCACTAACAGGGCTCTTTTGAGGGAAGCGTATTTTATTGGGGCTAGATGAAGAGGTTCAAATGATGCTCTTGTTAAGTCATCCAACACTAGGTTGAGATCACACAGTGGCATTTGTGGGAGATGTACCGGCTCCTGTCTTTGACAGGCTGATATAACACGAGCTATCCATTTATCTCCCGCCACGTTGTGGCCATATAAAGCTCCTAGAGCCGATACTTGTACCTTCAATGTATTGACTGAAAGGCCCAATTCATGTCCCTTCTGCAGAATTTCTAGAATGATGGGAATGGGTATTTCTTTAGATAGGGCCGCAGGATAGAAGCTAAAGAATTTTCTCCACACTCTAGCATATATTTTCGTGGTGGCCTCCTTTCTACTGTGTAGGAGAGCGTCAATTAATTATTCGGAAAAGCCTCTTAGTTTTAATATCTGCCTTTCAAATGCCAGGCAGTCAGTCGTAATCCCCTCACCTGAGGGTGGTAGAAGGGTACCTGGGATAACAGGTCTCGATCTTCTGGGAGGATCCATGGTTCCGAGACTGACATGGCTCTGAGCCAGGAAAACCATGGTCTCTTGGGCCAAAAGGAGGACGATTAGTATAACATTCGCCCCTTCGTCTCTTATTTTCCGGATTACATCGGGTAGAATTATCATTGGGGGAAAAGCATATGCTTAATGAAAATTCCATGGAATCTGAAGGGAGTCGAGAAAGTCCGGATTGTCCATCCGAGACAATGAAGCAAACTTCTTGACCTGTCTGTTCCTTCTTGTTGCGAAGAGGTCTATTTCTGGTGTGCCCCATAACTCTGTTATCATTTTGAAAATGCGAGGGTTGAGCACCCATTCTCCCTGATGGAGTGTCTGGCAACTGAGGAAGTCCGCTTTTGAGTTGTCCGCTCCTCTGATATGCAGAGCTGAGAGAGATAGGAGATGTTCTTCTGCTATTGTTAGTATTTTGTCTGTTATAGACATGAGGTCCTGATTTTGCTCCTCCTTGATGGTTTATGTACGCCACGGATGTCATGTTGTCTAACAGTACTCTTATATGGTTCCCCCGTAACTGTGGAAGAAAATTGTATATAGCATGGAAAAAGGTATTTAATTCCCTTACATTTGACGAATCGTTTTCTTCAAACCTGGACCATTGCCCTGAACCACTTGTTCCCCTAGGTGTGCTCCCAATCCCTTAGGACTAGCATGCGTAAAAATTATTTTTGTAGGTTTTGTTACCCAAGGGACTCCTCCTGAAAGATTATCTACTTTTAGCCACCAGTCCAAGGATTGTAATTCTGCCGATAAGGATATAGGACCATCTAAATGACCCTGTAATCTTATTTTTTCCCACAATACAATGTTCTGTAGCTGTCTGGTGTGGAACTGAGCCCAAGGGACAGCCAGAATGCATGATGTCAATGAACCAAGGAGAGACATCCCCTGCCTAAGAGATATAATGGGGTTGTTAATCACTGACTCTACCTTCTTAACTATTGTTAGCTGTTTAGCCTCTGGAAGAAGGCTCCTCTAACTTACGGAGTCTAACAGAAGGCCCAGGAATATCTGGCAGGTTGTCGGCCGTAGTCTGGATTTTTCCCAATTGATTAGCCATCCCAACTCCTGTAAGGACGAGATCATGTTAAGGAGACGCTGTTGACATTGCGAGGCAGCATTTTCTATTACCAACAGATCATCTAGATATGGGACTATAAGGGTGTCTTTTAATCTCAGATATGACATCATCTCTGCCATCAATTTGGTGAAAACCTTGGGAGCCACAGACAACCCGAAGGGCATTGCTGTGTACTGGACGTGACAAACTTGACCATCCAACCAGACCGCTACCCGGAGATATTTTTGATGTTCGGCATGTATTGGCAGATAATATGCATCTTTGAGGTCGACCACCGACCTAAAACATCTGGGAAACAAAATTTTTATGGTTGATTTGACAGACTCCATTTTGAAGGTTCGGTTCTCTAAAAAGACATTCAAACTTTCTCAGATTTATTATAGTCCTATATGAACCATCTGGTTATGGTACCAAAAATAGAGGAGAATAGGACCTTTTCCCTCTTTGATGAACTGGAACTTCCACTAAGACCCTTTTGGATAATAGACTTCTTATTTCTGACTCTAAGGCAGCCTGCTGAGATTGGGAGCTTAGAGAAGTCAATAGGAAGGTGTCCAGGGGGGCCCGGACAAATTCAAATTTTAGGCCAGATGTTATCAGATTAATAACCTAAGAGCTTGTGTGCTGTTCCGTCTGTCTGGTTATGTATTGTATTATTTCCATGCTGTGTATAATCTATTCTTTCATGCTCTCTGCTGTTACCTGGTGGCCTTTCTGTGTGGCAGCCTGTAACTAATTAATTACGGTACATGCCTTTCACTTCCTGTTCTAAGGTCACTGCTTCTTCTTCCTGTTAGCAGCCATTTGCTTGTTAGTTCTTTATGGGAGAGACACGCTTTGCACCGAGCTGTGAAAGGCATCAGTTTTCGACCACTCACTCCTGCTGGTCACACTTGCAGCCACACTTGGTGCTACGTCTTGCTGCACCTCGTTTCACCTGCATTTCTGGAGAAGTTACTGTATACCAATCATAAGCTGTATGTCCAGATTTCCAAATAAACAAGTCTGGACTTTACAATCCCTGGTGTGCATCATCTCTCCAGACGCTGAACAGCACTGGTCCTGTCTGCTCTGCATGAGGAAGCGGAAGGTAGGCAAACTCTCCCAGCCCCAATCAACTATACCTCCATTCGCCTCATGTGGGGACAGAACAGCTTGATGTCACCCGCTTCCACTGTTGACTAAAAAGAGCTAATCTGCCACCCACCGGCAGGTCAGAATTGCCGTGGCTTCTCATCCGATCTGAAGGGTTGTTTGCCAAACAAGGTTCCCTTCTGTCTTGTTCCTTTATGAGTCCAGCGGTCCTGGTTCCTATAATCCTTCTTTTTATTGAAAGTAGGCTTTCGGAAGGCCGTCCTATATGATGGAATAAATGTGTTAGGGGACCCCTTTTTTCTTTCTCCTGCTTTGGTGAGGATCTCGTCCAATTATTTTACCAAAGAGGTACTCACCCTGGCACGGAAGGCTGCAGAGTTTAGATTTTGTCTGCGGATCACCCTTCCACCCTTTTAACCAAAGTGCTCGACGAGCAGCATTAGTTAGCCCCGCTGACTTGGCGGCTAGACGTATTGAGTCGGCTGAGGAGTCTGCCAAAAAGGCTGCGCCACCCCTAATCAGGGGAATGCTGGATATCAGCTTATCCCGGGACAGGCCTGCTTTTATACTCTCCTCTAGATCATTTAACCAGACTAGCATAGATCTTGCCGTACATGTAGCCGATACAGCAGGTTTTAATGCCCCTGTACAAGACTTCCACATTCTTTTTAACAATGAATCTGCCTTGTGGTCTAATGGGTCCTGTAAGGTCCCTGAGACAATTACTGGCAGAGAGGAGCGCCTGGATGTGGAGGCTACAGCTGCGTCCACCTTCGGGGCTTTGGTCCATAAAGAAAGGTCCTCGTCATCAAAGGGGTAACGTCTCTTGGATGTTGACGGGAGACTCCTTTTACTCAGTTTGTCCCATTCCTTAATTATTAAGTCTTTAACTGTGGGGATCACAGGACTGACTCTTCTTTTCAGACAGCCCCGCGAACATTATGTCGTGAGGAGTTTTGGGATCTTTGGCCTCTGGCAAAACCATGGTTCTCCTGACGGATTTAACTAAATTATTAATAGTGTCTGTAGGGAAGCAAGTATGTTGTTCACCTTTAGATGAGAGGGATTCTCGGGAAGAGAGTGAGGCCTTCTCCTCTGCGTCCGAGGACTGCTCGGATCCTGGAAACTCTCTAATGCAGTGGTCCCCAACCATTTTTGCACCAGGGACCGGCTTCAAGCAAGACCATTCTTCCATGGCCAGGCAGGGCGGGGATGAAGGTGTGGCATGGGCGGGGCTTTGGTCATAAGGGGGCGTGGCTATGGACGGGGTTTAGAAGTGCAGTGGTCCCCAACCTTTTTTGCACCATGGACCTGCTTCAAGCAAGACCACTCTGTCATGACCCGGCGGGGATGGAGGTGTGGCATGGGCAGGGCTTTGGTCATAAGGGGGCGGGGCTATGGACGGGGTTTAGTAGTGCATACTTATTTAATTATAACATTTATAATGTGAATGTGACTCAACTCACCATAGGTTTAGAATGAGTGGGAGCACCAGGCTTGTTTCCCAGTATCAGTGGGAGCACTGGGCTTGTTTTCCTGCAACAAGCCTCATCCTGTCCTGCTCTGCGTGGCTCCCCTGTCCCATCCTATATGCAGGGCTAATCGAATGGAAATTTGGCGAAATTTTGAAAATTTTGTAATTTTCAAATTTTTAATTTTTATTCTGTTAAACCAGAGAGTTATGTGACACAAAATAGTTAATAAATAACATTTCCCACATGTCTACTTTACATCAGCACAATTTTGGGAACAACATTTTTTTTTTGTAAGGAAGTTATAAGGGGAAAATTTGACCAGCAATTTCTCATTTTTACAGCAAATTTTACAAAACCATTTTTTTAGGGACACCTCACATTTGAAGTCAATTTGAGGGGTCTAATGGCAGAAAATACCCAAAAGTGACACATTATAAAACCTGCACCCCTCAAGCTACTCAAAACTACATTCAAGAAGATTAAAAAAAAAAAAAAAAAAAAAAAAAAAAAAAAAAAAAAAAAAAAAAAAAAAAAAAAAAAAAAAAAAAAAAAAAAAAAAAAAAAAAAAAAAAAAAAAAAAAAAAAAAAAAAAAAAAAAAAAAAAAAAAAAAAAAAAAAAAAAAAAAAAAAAAAAAAAAAAAAAAAAAAAAAAAAAAAAAAAAAAAAAAAAAAAAAAAAAAAAAAAAAAAAAAAAAAAAAAAGGGGGGGGGGGGGGGGGGGGGGGGGGGGGGGGGGGGGGGGGGGGGGGGGGGGGGGGGGGGGGGGGGGGGGGGGGGGGGGGGGGGGGGGGGGGGGGGGGGGGGGGGGGGGGGGGGGGGGGGGGGGGGGGGGGGGGGGGGGGGGGGGGGGGGGGGGGGGGGGGGGGGGGGGGGGGGGGGGGGGGGGGGGGGGGGGGGGGGGGGGGGGGGGGGGGGGGGGGGGGGGGGGGGGGGGGGGGGGGGGGGGGGGGGGGGGGGGGGGGGGGGGGGGGGGGGGGGGGGGGGGGGGGGGGGGGGGGGGGGGGGGGGGGGGGGGGGGGGGGGGGGGGGGGGGGGGGGGGGGGGGAGGGGGGGGGGGGGGGGGGAGGGGGGGAAAGGGGGGGAGGGGGGGGGGTAAGAGGGGGGGGGGAGGGGGAAGGGGGGGGGGGGGGGAAGGGGGGGGAGGAGGGGGGGGGGGGGGGAGGGGAGGGGGGGAGGGGGAAGGGGGGGGGAGAGGAGGGAGGAGGGGGGGGGGGGGAGGGGGGGAGGGGGGGGGGGGGAGGGGGGAGGAGGGGGGGGGGGAGAGGGGGGGGGGGAGGGGGGGGGGGGGGGGGAGAGGGGGGAGGGGAGGGGGGGGGAGGGGAGGAGGGGAAGGAGGAGAGGGGGGGAAGGAGGAGGAGGGGGGGGGGGGGGGGGGGGGGGGGGGGGGAGGGAGGGGGAGGAGAAGGGGGAGGGGGGGGGGAGGGGGGGGAAGGGGAGGAGGGAGGAGGGGGGGGGAGGGAGGGGAGGGGGGGGGGGGGAGGGGGTGGGGGGGGGGGGGGGAGGGGAGGGGGGGGGGGGGGGGGGAGGGGGGGGGAGGGGGGGGGGGGGGGGTGGGAGAGGGGAGGGGGAGTGGGTGCCCTCGCCGCTGTTCCTGTTGTGTTTGCTTGTTTGTTTGTTTTTTTTTTTTGGTTGGCGGGTGTTGCGTCTTTTTTGGTCGTGGGTTATTTTGCTTTTTGGGCGTTGTGTCTTTTGTTTTTCTTTTTGTGGTTGTTTGACTTGTGTTCCTTGCTTCGGGTGTTGCTGTTTTTGCCTAGTTTGTTTTGTTTTTGCTCGCTACTGTCTTTGTACGTTTTTTTCTTTCGCGTTGGTAGGTTGTGTATTCTTTTTCCTTCTCACTTTTGAGATTTCTTCTCTGTTTGTTTGGTCTTTTTTCATCCGTTTTTGGTTCGTCTTTGTGTCGTGTGTTTTTTGTGTTTGTTTTTTCTTTCCCTTGTTTGTTGTGTGCCGTTTTTTTCGTGGTGCCTTCTCGGTTGGTCTGGGTGTCGTGGGTGTTGTGGTCCGTTCCGTGGTGTGGTATCCGTTTTCGCTTGTTGGTCACTTGGCTTTTCTCGGCTTTGGTTGTTTAGTTTGTTTCTCCCTGTGTTTTGCTCTCCTTAGTTATGTCTTTTTCAGTTTTGTTTTTGTTTCCTACTTCGCTGTGTTTTGCTTTGTTCGGTGTAGGCTTTTTCGGTCTTCTTTTTTACGATTCTTTTTTACCTTCCTGCTTTGTCGTTGTTCTTTTTTGTTTTTTTCGCTTTTTCTTTATCTCTTCTTTCTCTCCTTGGGGTCTTGGGTTGTCCTTGCTGTTGTCCCTGTTTCTTTTGTTGTTTGTGGACGTGTGTCTCCGTATCCTGTTCCGACTCCTGTTCTTTCCCTTCTGTTGTTGGTGTTGGCTCCGTTCTTTTTCTCTTTTTTTTTTTTTGTTGTTCTTTTTTGTTTCCATTTTGCTGTTTGTTTTTGTTTTTTTTTGTTGTTTTTTCTTTTTTTGTGTCTATGTTCTGTTGTGTTTTCTTTGCCGTTTGTGTGCTTGTTTGGTCTTTGCGTCTGCGTTGGTTTTGTTTGTCGTTTCCTTTTGTTTGCGCCCTTTGTTTGGCTGCGCGTTGGTGTACTTGCTTATTCTTTTTTGCGTTTGTATGTCTGGTCCTTACGTTTTTCGTTTTTTGCTGGTTGCGCGTGTCTCGCTGGTTGCTTTTTCCGTTTGTTGGTTCTTTTCTTGTTTTTGTTGTCTTTGTACTTTTTGTTCGTTTTGCAGTTTGTCTTGTAGCGGTTCCTTTTTTGTCTCTGTTAGTTTGTCTTTGTTTGTCTTTTGTTTTGTTTTTGTGTTTTTGTTTTTTCCTCCTTTAAGTGCTGTCCTGCCAGGTGTGGGCGGTTTTTGGGTGTTGTGTTGTGGTGAGCATTTTTTGTTGTCTGTCTGTGGCGCGCTGTAGCCTCTTTTCGGCCCTGTTGACGGGTGAGTGTGTGGTGGAAGGGCTGTCCGTCGTTGGTGTGTCGTTTCTTCGGGTTGTTTTTGCTGCGGTGCGCCGCTCGTGTGGTTGGTTTCCTCCTGGTCGCGGTGTGCTCGTGGTCTTTCCTGTTATTCGACCGTCGGTGGGGGTTCTGTGTGTCCCTGTCTTTCCGCTTGTGGGGGCCTGTGTGTTTTCGTTTTTTGGGGCTTTTGACTGTCTCGTCGGTTCCTTTTTTGCTGCTAGTGTTAGCTACGCGTTTTCTTTTGGTGGTTCTTTGGTGTTTTGTTGAGTGGTTTTGTTGGGTTCTCCTTGTGGTTGGTTTACGCGTTGTTGTCTTGGTGTTGACCCTTTCACTATGGTTGCTGCTCTGTGTGTTTGTGGGGTGTATTCTGGGTGCGTTACTGGTTTGGTCGGGTGCTCTTCGTTTGTTTGGTGTCTTTTTACTTCGTGTGTTCTTGTCTTTGCGTTCTCGTACTCTGCTTGTCTCTTGTTTTGGTTTTCTTGTGTGTTGCGACCTCTTTCTCGTTTCCTTTGTGGTTTTTCTCGTGTCGTCTGTTCTTTGCTTTTTCTGCTTTCCTGTCTCTTTCTTCCCTGTTTGGTTCTTTGGTCTTTGCTTCCTTGTTTTTTTGTTGTACCGTTTGTTATTTTGTTTTGTTGGTTTCCGAGTGTGTTTTCTTGTTGATTCTTTCTTTTGTTCCGTACGTTCTCGGTCTCCGGCCTTTGTACCTGTTCCTCTCTGTGCTCTCTCTACTTTTTTCCTTGGTGGTTCTGTTCTACCTGCTGTTTGTTTTTTGGTGTTGCTGTGTTTCTTTTCGTGTACTCTAATTTTTTTCTCGTAGGAGGTGTTCTGGGGCTTCTTTATTTGTTATGTGTCCTTGTTATACCACTGGCTTTTTTTTTCGTTTTCTGTTCTTGACCTTGGTTTCTTTCTTTTTTTCTCTTTTGTGGTTGTTCTTGGCTTTTGTTTCCTTCTATCTGTGGTTTTGCCTGTCTCTCCCTTCGTTGGTTTACAGATTTCGTGTGGTTGTCTTTTGTTGTGTGGGTTTGCTCTGTTTTTTGTTTTCCCAGTGTTCTCCTTTGTTTGCACTTGGTGTGTTTCGCGTCCTGGGTGTGGTTTTTGGTTCTACGCTTTTGCTCTGTTTCTTTTTGTTTTTCGATTTGTTTGGTTTGTTTCGTTCTGTACGTTCCTTTTACGTGTTTTTCTTGTGGTTTTTTTGTCTTGAGTCGTGTGTTCCGCTTGTTTCTTTTTGTTCGTGCCGTGATGCTTTTGTTTGTTCTCTGTGTCGTTTTCTGTGTTGTTTTGTTTGTTTCTTTCTTGCGTTTTTCTGGCCTCTTTTGCTTTGCTCTGCTTTCTTTGTGGCGTTGTGGCTCGTTGAGCTTTGTGGGTCCTTTCTTTTTCCTTTTTTCTGTTTGGTTGTGGTTGTACCTTTTTTTTTTCTTGTTGCGTTTTTCTTTGTGTAGTAGTCATCTTTTTTCTTGCTCGCTGTCTGTTCCGTGTTTTTTTCGTCTGTACGGTTGATCCTTGTTGTTCTCTTTGTTCTTTTTGGGTGTTTTTTGTTTGTTTGTGTTGGGTTTTTGGTTGTGTGTCTTAGGGGTGTGGCTTGTGGTTCGCGTGTTCGTCGTTCTTTCTGTTGTTTTGTGTGTGTCTCTGTCTCCCCTGTGTGCTCGTGTTACTCTTGTTGTTCATGTTTGTTTTTTTTGTGTAGTGTACCTTTTTCCTTGTCCGTGTTCCTTTTTTTTTGTTCTCAACTTTTTTTTGTTGTGTGTGGTTTTTCTCGTTTTTGGTTTTTTTTACTTTCCTCTGCCCCTACCGTTTTTCGACTTCTCGGATGTTTTTCTATGTTTTTTTGGCCTTTTTTGTCTCTTCTTTCTTTATGTGTTTCCTTTTTTACTTTTGCTGTGACGTTTTCGTTTTTCCTTCTGTTCTGTTCTTTACTTTTTTTTTTATCTCGTTGGTCGCTTTTCTTTTTTTTTTTTTTGTTGTGTTTTCTCTTATTCTTCTCTTTTTGGTCTTACACCCCTCCCCTTCGGTCTTTTGCTTTTTCTGGAGGTGCTTTGTTCTTTCGTTTCCTTGCTGTCTCTTTTCCTTGTTATTTTTTTTGTCTTTTCTGCTTTCTCGTCCCTGTGTTTTTTACTTTACTCTTCTTGTTTTCTTTTGTGTTGCTGTTTGTTTTTTTCTGTTTATTTTCTTGGCTTTTGGGTTTGCTGTACTTTTTGGTTTTTTTTGTTCTGTTTTGTTCCTTTTTGTCTTGCCTTGGGTTCGGGACGTCCTGTTTACTCAGTTGGTGTCGGTCGGGGTTTTGTAGGGTCGTTTGTTGTCCGTTTTTTCTTCTTTGTTGCGTTCTTTCCTCGCTTGCGCCTGGTTGTCCTCCTTGTCTTTGGTTGGTTTGTTTTTTAGTGCGTGTCTGTTTTTCTCTTTTTGTCTTTGACAGTCTTGTTGGGGTCCGTTGCTGTTTCTTGTTCTGTTGTTACGCTCTGGTGACTCTTTCGTTGCGCGTCGTTTTGGTTACTTTTCGCGCTTTCCGGTTCTCCTCTTCCTTCTTGCTTCGTTTTCCTTTTAGCTTGACTGCTTTTGACTTCTGTTCCTTTCTTTCTCTTTTTTTCTTTTCGTGTGGTTCTTGTTTGCTGTGGCCTTTTTTGTTGGTATTCGGTCGTCTTTTCTTTGCGGTGGGTGTGGCTCGTCCGCGTCGGACGTTTTCGAGGTTCTGTGTTTTGGTTGGTTGTCTGGCTTTGGTTTCGTTATTTCTGGTTGTTCTTGGTTTGCTTTGCCTTTGTTGTTCTTTTTCCGGCGCCTGCTTGCTTGGTTGTGGTCTGTTGGTTTGTTTCGGGCGTGTCTGCTGTTTTTTTGTTGCTTGTTGGTGTGCTTTTCTTTTTGTTTGAGTGTTCTTTGAGTTGTGTTTTTTCCTTTGTCCGGGTGTACCTTTGGACGGTTTGTTGGTGGTGGGTCGTTTGGTATTAACGGGGCTGGCCGCGGCCCTGTTTCTCGAGCGTGACTCTGGTTTTTTTGTTTTTGTTTTGTTGTTTGTTTTGTGGTGTTCTGGTTTCTTTGGTCTTTTGGTTGCTATTGCGGTGCCTTTTCTCTCGCTGTGTTTTTTTTGCCGGCATTCTGTGTCTTGCGGTGTATTTTCTTTGTCGTACG
The DNA here is from genome assembly GCA_033576555.1 of Oophaga sylvatica. Lineage (NCBI taxonomy): Eukaryota > Metazoa > Chordata > Amphibia > Anura > Dendrobatidae > Oophaga > Oophaga sylvatica. The sequence goes on from JARQOD010002412.1 coordinate 69,740, forward strand.
CTCCTTTCAGTGCTTCCTAGTCGGTTTGCGTTGTTCGTTGTTGTGTGTGGTTGTTTGTTTGCTCTCGTTGCGTTTTTTCTTTTTCCTTTTTTGTGCTCGTGTGGGAGGTTGTGTGTGGTTTACTCTCGGGGCTCTGTGGGGAGTAGGCTCTTGGGTGTGTGGTTTTGGGGCTGTGTGTGTTTTTTTGCCTTGTTCGGGACTGTTTGTGTCCTTGTTTTGTCGTTGTTTTTGTGGCCTTCTCCTGTGTTTTTGTTTTGTTCGTGGCGTTTCGGCTGGGGGTGGTTGTGTCTGTTAGCCTGTGTGTCTTTGTCTGTGTGGTTTCTTGTACGTGTACTTTGCGTGTTTTTGTTTTTACGTTGTGGGTGTTCTGATCTGTTGGATAGACTCGTTTGTGTCTTGTTTCGTCGCACCGTTTTTTCTTCCCTGTTACTTACGTTGTCCGTCTGTGCCGGTGCCGGGCGGCTTGCTTGTTTGTTGTTCTTTGGTGTCCTCTCTCTTTCTGGTATGTTCTTGCTGTTTTTTCTGCTTGTTGTGTGTGCTGGTGTGTCTTTTGTCTTCCCTCTCTGTCGTAGGTTGTTCTGCTGTGCTTGTGTGTGCTTTTTTTCGGCTTTGGGTTGGTCGTTTTTGTTTTGTTCGTGTGGTCTGTCGGTGTTGCCTCGTTTTTTTGTTTCTGCTTTGGTTTGGTTTCGCCCTTTTCTTTGGCTTTTGAGCTTACCTGTGGTGTGGCTCTCTTTTCGGTTTCGCTCGTGTCTGTTTCCGTTTTCGTTTCTGGGTCGTCGGTACGTGTTTGGTTTCTGTTTTTGGTGTGGTTTGTCTGCTTGTTGTTGTTGCGTTCGGCCTGGTTGTCTCTGGGTGTCCTCTCTGAGTGTGATTGCCGTTCCCGTCCCACTCCTGGCGTTTTTTAGTGGTGTTTTGTCTTGCGGTTCCACGTTTCTCTGTTTTTTTTTGCCTTTTGTCTGCTTTTCTGTTTGGGTGTGTTGTTCTTCTTTTGCCCCTTCTTGCTTCTCCTCGTTCAGCGTGTGTTTCTTGTTCTCTCTGTTTTGGTGTCTGTTGATGTCGTTCGGGTTACCCGGTCCTATCTTCTCTTTTTTTTTTGTTCTTTTTTTCGGTTTCCTGGCTTGTTGTGGACCCCTGTTAGTCTTCCTTTTTGGTTTGATTTTGTTATATCCTTTATGTGTCTTCTCCTGCTTTTACTTGGCTTTAGTTGTTTTGTCTGCCTTAGGCCTTCTTGTGTTCCTTCCTGGTTTTTTGTGTTGTTTTGTCGTGTTTTTTTTGGCCCTTGTTGTATTATTTGATTTGTATTGTCGTTTGTTCTTTTGCCGTGTGTTAGTGTGGTCTTTCTTGGTGTTCCGTTCGTTTGTGTGGTCTCGTTTCTTTCGTTGGTTTTTGTGTTGGTCTTGTTTTGCTTTGCGTCTTCTTTTTGCCGGGTACGCTTTTTTGGTTGTGGGGTTGTTCTACTGTGTTGTTTGTGTTGTTTCGCTCCTGTTGCGGGTTGTTTTGGCTTCCGTTGGGTGTGTTGTTGTGGTCCTTTTGAGGTTGTTGTGTTGTTTTGTGGGTTTTTGTTGTCTCCGTCCTCGCTCCGCTTGTGTGTTTGTTTTGGTCGTAGTTCTTTTTGTGGTTTTCTTCGTTTTCTCCGTATGCTTTTTGTTTACCTGGTGTTCCTGTTTTTTTTTGTGTTTTTGGCTTCCGCTGGTGTTTTCTCTGGTATATTTTTTTGTTGGGGTTGTTCTCCCTTTGGTTGTGGGTGTGTGTGCGTTTACCCCTTTCTTTTTTTCTGTCCTTTTTGTTTTGTCTGGTTGTATTGTGTGCGGTTTTGTTCGTGGTGTACGGTTTTTCCTTGTGCTCTCGTTTGTTTTTCTGTTGCTTGTTTATTGCGCTTTACTCTGTGTTGGGCTTAGTCTCTTTCTTTCTTCTGTTTTCCTGTTTCTTGTTGCTTTCTGTGTCGCCGTTGTTTTTCGTCGTCTTTTATTTTTTGCCTGGTTCTTGTCTGGTTAGTTTTCCTGGAGTATGGTTGCCCGTTTTCCTTTGTTCTTTGGTGTTGGTTCGGGGGGTGCTGTGTTTCTGGGTGCTCTTTCTTGTTTGTTTCGTCCCTGTTGGTTGGCGGGTGTTCCTGGTTGTTTTGGGTTGTGGTGCTGCTCGACGTGTGTGGGCGACGCTTTTTTGTTTAGTTGTGGTCGTTGTCTTTCCTGTGGGTTTCGTGGTCTGCTTACCCGACTGGTTGTCTTTTTTCTGTGTTTTTTTTGCTCCGGTTTGTGGTTGCTGTGTCCGGTCCTCGCGTTTCTTTCTTTGAGTGTTTTTTGGCCTGGTGTTTTCTTCTGATTTCTTGTGCTTGTGTCTTCGGGCTTGTTTTTAGTACTGTTCTCTGTGTGTTTTGTTTTGTGTTTCGTTTGTTGTGCTTGGTGGGTGCTTTGGTTTGTTTGTTTGTCTGCCCCATTAGTTGGGTTCTGCGGGTTTACTGGTGTTCTTTCCGTTGTGTTTCTTCCTGCTTTCTGACTTTTGGCCTCGTTTTGCTGGTTCGTTTTGTGTGGCTTTTGGGTTTGCGGTTTTCCCTGACCCTGGTTGATTCTCTTTTTGTAGTCCTATTCTCGCTTTGTGTGCTGTGTCGTTCCCGACCGTCGGTGGCTACTATGGCTGTGCGGGGCTGTGTCTTGCTGAGGCTGTGTCGGTTGGTTCTTGTCCTTGGTGTGCGTTGCTTCCTTGGTGGTTTGTCTTGTCTTGGTTGGTCTTGGTCATTTTCTCGTTTTGTGGCTTTTTTTGGGGTGTTTTTTGTCCGTTGTTCTTTTTTTCCGTGTTTTGGGTTTGTGTCGATGGCCTTTTTCTTTTTACTTTCCCAGGCGTTCGGTTGGTTGGTTGGTCCGGGTGAGGACTCGTTTTGCGTCGTTTCCCCTCTTTGTTTTCTAACTTTGTTCTCGACTGTGCTTCGTTTTTTCCTTCTGGTATGTTGAGGGGAGCTTGTTTTGTTCGCGTTTTCCTTTTTCTCTGTTTTTTGTTTTTCTTCGGTTTTGCTGGCTTCTTTGTCTTTGCCGCTCCCGGTGTTTTTGGGAGGTGTTGTATTTACTCGTGTCGGCGCTGTGTTCTTCATTTTTCTTGTCTTTGTCTGTTCTGCTTCTTGCGTTCGTTTTGCGCCTGTGGCGTTCTTTTTGGTGTGCTGTTTTGTCTTTTTTTGTCTAGCGCTGCTGGTTTGGCCTGGTACTGCTTGCTTTGGTCCGCGTTCCGTTCTTTTTGACGTTGTTGGTTTTGTGTTGACGTGCTTTTTCTTGTTTGGTTGGTTTTTTTGTGCCCCGCTTTTCTTCTTGGGTCTGGTCTTTGGTCTTTTTCGTTGTGCGCTCCTCTTTGTACTTGCTGTTTGACGGCTTGTTTCTTTCCCGTTTTGGGGGTTTCGTGCCTTTCGGGTGTCTTTTTTTGTGTGTTGGGTCACGGCTTGGCTTGCCTGTTCGCCGGTTACCTGGTCTATTTGCTCTGCTTGGCCCTATTGTCTGCTTCTCCTTGCGTTTGGTTTCTGTGTACGTGTGTTTGTTTTCTTTCTCGTTCTTATCCTGTCTCCCTGGTTTGTTTTTGTTTTTTTTTGTTGTCACGCGTCGCGTTTGTGTTGGTGCTTGCCTTTTTCTTCTCGTTTTGTCTTTGTTTTTTGAGTTTGCTTTTTCTTGTGTGGTAGACTGGGCGGTTTTTTGGGCTGTTCCTCCTGCCTGGTCTATTTTGCCCTTTTGTTTTGTTTGTTGTCTTCCTTTGGGTTTTCTTTGTACCCCTTTCTGTTCGTTCCGGTCTGGGTGACGTTTTTTTGTTTTCTTACGTTGCAGGTTTTTTTGTGTTTGTGTGGGTGTCCTTTTCTGTGTGTCGTAGGGTTCGTGTGTATGTTTGGGTACTGTCTTTCTGCGTGGTGTCTGAATCGGGTTTCGCGCCGTGCTATTTGTCTCTGGAGGTGTCTTTGTTGCTGTCTTTTTTTACATGTAACTTTTGCTTTTTTTGTTCTGTGGGTTAACTTGTTTGTTCTCCCCTGGGTTGGTGTAGCTGCTGGCGGCCGATCTTTGGGGGCGGGTGCGTGTTGCCGCTCTCGTGATCGGTGCTTGGGTCTCTTGTTGCTGTTCGTACGGGGTCGTTAGTTTTTTGGTGTTCGCCCTTTTTGTGGTTGTTTTTGGGTTTGTTTTTTTTCTTGTCCCTCTCCTCTTCTTTTTTCTCCTGTTGCTGTTTTGCTACTGGTGGGTGGTTTTTTCTTTTCTTTGTGTGCGCTTTGGTGAGGGTGCTTTTTGTGCTTTGTCTTTTTTCGTTCGTGGTTAACCTTTGTGTCCGTGTTGCGTTTTTTGTTTTGTTGTTGGTAACCTGCTGTTGGTCTGTGTTTTGTTTTTTTGTTGCCGCTTTGTTTTGGGTCTTCTTGTGCTTGCTTCCTGGTTGGTCTTCTGCCGACCGTGTTTGTTTCCTGAGTGTTGCGGCGTGTCTTTGCCGTTTCTCGTTTGCCGTTGCTGTGTTGTGTTCTTTGGGTGTTACTGGTGTCTGCCTGGGGTCGTGGCCTCGACTCCCTTCTGGGCGTCTGTTTTCTTTTCTTCCCGGTTGGTGGGGGACGGTGGCGTGGGACCGGTCGTGGGGTGTTTCTGGCTGCGGTGGGGGCGAGGTGTGCGGCGCCGGGGTTTCGGCTGTGGCGATGGGGGGGGCGTTGGGGCGCCGTCGTCTGGTGTTGGGTTGGCGGTGGTCGGCTACGTTGTGCCGCGGGGGCGGGTGAGCGTTCGTGTCGTCGGTTTCTATTGCGTTCGCGTGTGGGGGGGTGGGTGGGTGCGACCCGCGCGGTTTGGGACGTGGGAGGGTTTGTGGGTGCGTTGGGGTGTAGGCTTCTGGGGTGATCGTCTGGGCGTGGGTGCGGAGGGGTTGGGCCTTGGCCGGCGGCGTCTGTTAGGGGCCTAGTTGCGGGGCTGGCGTGCTACCCGTGTGCGGCCTTCTTGTGTTTTCTTTTCTTTCCTGGTGGGGTACGGTTGTACGGCGGGCTGGTTTGCGTCGGGGTGCTGGGCTGGGGCGGCGACTCGGCTCGTGTTTGTTGTGTAGGCCGGCCTGGTGTTTCTGTTGGGGGTTGTTTCTCGTCGGTGGGGGTGGGTGAGGTGGGTTGTGGCCTGTCGGGTGTGTTGTTCGTGGTGTGCGGAGGGGTGTTTGTCCCTTGGGGTCGAGTGGTTTGGGGCGATTCCCGGGGCTTTTGTTCGGGGCGCCGTGTTGGGCTGTCCTCAGGTGTGGTGTGTCTGTGGTCTGTACGTGGTTGTGTTGGTGGCGTGGTGCTTGTT
>JARQOD010002413.1:0-32428 GCA_033576555.1 Oophaga sylvatica
TTGTACATAGGGCAGTATTTGTGTTTTTTCTTGTACATAGGAAGTATTTTAGTTTTATTTTTACATAGGGCGTTTTGTAGTTATTTTTTGTACATAGGGGCAGATTATGTAGTTATTTTTCTTGTAATGGAGCGTGTTATAAGTTAATTTTTTTACTAGGAGCGTATTTAGTGTTATTTCTTGTCATAGGGAGCGGTATTATAGTAGTTATTTTCTTGTACATAGGAGCAGTATTATAGTAGTTATATTCTTGTACATAGGGGCAGTTTATAGTAGTTAATTCCTGTACATAGGGGCAGTATTATAGTAGTTATATTCTTGTACATAGGAGCAGTATTATAGTAGTTATATTGTTGTACATAGGAACAGTATTATAGTAGTTATATTCTTGTACATAGGGGCAGTATTATAGTAGTTATATTCTTGTACATAGGGGCAGTATTATAGTAGTTATATTCTTGTACATAGGGGCAGTATTATTAGTAGTTATATTCTTGTACATGGAACAGTATTATAGTAGTTATATTCTTGTACATAGGAGCAGTATTATAGTAGTTATTTTCTTGTACATAGGGGCAGTATTATTCTAGTTATTTCTTGTACATAGGAGCAGTGTTATAGTAGTTATTTTCTTGTAATAGGAGCAGTATTATAGTAGTTATATTCTTGTACATAGGGAGCGGTATTTATAGTAGTTATTTTCTTGTACATAGGAGCAGTATTATAGTAGTTATATTCTTGTACATAGGGGCAGTATTATAGTAGTTATTTCTGTACATGGGGGCAGTATTATAGTAGTTATTTCTTGTACATAGGGGCAGTATTATAGTAGTTATATTCTTGTACATAGGGGCAGTATTATAGTAGTTATATTCTTGTACATAGAGGCAGTATTAAAGTAGATATATTCTTGTACATAGGGGGCAGTATTATAGTAGTTTATTCTTGTACATAGGGGCAGTATTATAGTAGTTATATTCTTGTACATAGGAGCAGTATTATGTAGTTATATTGTTGTACATAGGAACAGTATTTAGTAGTTTTATTCTTGTACATAGGGGCAGTATTATAGTAGTTATATTCTTGTACATAGGGGCAGTATTATAGTAGTTATATTCTTGTACATAGGGGCAGTATTATAATAGTTATATTTTGTACATAGGGGCAATTTTTATTGTAAAAACCAAACAAATACAAATATACTGACATTCTCCAGTAATTTAAATTCACTTGGATTGTACATACATTCATTACATATCGGATTATACATATAAAATTATCTTAAAGAGTCCATACACCTGGTTGGAAAAAAACAAAAACAAAAAAAAAACATCATATTTCAACCCAGTGACACATCCTTCCATAACTTAACATTTCCTAATGATTTTTTTCTATCTGGGGTCGGACATTATTTAGTTGACAGCGTCACAGATCTGGGTCGGAGTTATTCTGGTCACCACCGGTCTCCATTTCAGACTCTACCCGAGAGCCCTCAGGTAATGGCTTCCGCTTGGGCGGAGGACAGTCCTCTACGTCCCTATCAAACTCTGCGTCAATTCTTCTAAGGTCATCCTCAAAATCACCGTCAGACTCAGACAGGACACCAAACCTATTAGATAAGTCCATTACACCTGCAGAACTCTGGACCTTCTTCCTGGCTCCTTGGCCAGTGTCATACTCCTCAGGTTTACGGGAGGTCTTGTCCTTTTCTTCCTTTTAGTCTGAGACACAGATGGTAGTACTGAAGTAATGCTTCCATGTGACTGCTGCCCTGAGGGACACCCTCCATACTTCCCTGTGCACCCTCTGACCCTGCTGCTCTGGTGTCACCTGAGTAGACCCCTGGTGGGCCTCCGGTCTGGCCAGTATTTCCCTGACAGTAAAGCTGCCTCCTCCAGAATCTCTGCCCTGCCACCAATCCTCATCAGGATAGTCCTTACAGATATTGTGCCAGGCGTCAGGACAGTCCCTGTGAGGGTGACCGATCTTCCCACAGAGGTTGCACCTGATGTTCTGGCAGTCTGCAGCCACATGGCGACTCCCCACACAGGTTGCACTTCACCACAGTACACGTATTCGCCAGGTGACCCGCCTTGCCACATTTGAAGCACTTACGAGGCTGCCCAGGATAGAAACACACACCCCTCTCCCTCCCAATAAAGAAGGAGTTGGGTAAGTGGGCAGTGATATTTATCGCACTGGCGCAGTTTCACCAAAAACCCTCCACCCTCCCGTCCAGATACCATCATTGTCTCTGCTTTTGGTGAGGTCAGAGACCAGGTCACAATGCCTCCGGAGCCACACCACAATGTCCTGCGGGGGAACAGACTCATTCCAGAAGATGAGATTAACCGTAACGGTATCTGGCTTAGAGATAGGAATAAAGCTGAACTTACTCCAGCCCTCAGAGTCTCTAAACTTGGGGAAATTAGACCAGAACTGTCCAGGTCACTCATGAGCTTAAAGCTGACGTCATAGCCCTGCCTGTCTGGAAGATTAATCACCGCCAAGATGCTGACTGGCGCAAACCCCATCTGGCGACACAAGAGCTCCCTGACCACAAACCTCCTATCTGGCAGATCCTCCATGGCACCTCTGTGCCGGAAACGCACAACGTTTCTCCGTTTAAACGCCTGGCCGGTATAATTGGCACCAGAGGTGAAGGACGGAGCACCACGACTCCAGGCATTATGGGGGGAACCTGCAGGGTCACACTAGGCTGACGGACGGGGTGAGGGTCAGCAGCAGGGGGGGCTGCTACACCTTGTGTGCTCGGAATTAAAGGGGGGAAATCACAGACATCATCATGCACATTGTTATCATCAACATCAATGTCACTATCAGACTGCGCAGCGTCCACCAAAGATACTGTGCTCCCCAAACCCCCGACCCCTCAGATACAGCGCGGTTATCCCAGCATCAGAGCCCTGCTGGGCACCATCAGGAACTACCGGCACATGTCCACTGCCCAACTGTGGTGCATGGCATTCTGAGACTTGTAGTCCCTCTGCTGAAAAATGTCCATGCTGCTGCTTTGAATCTACTGCAGGCGGCTGTGCTGGGCATTCTGCGACTCGTTGTACCTCTACTGGAATGTGCCCTTCATGCTGCTGCTTGGAATCTGCTGCAGGCTGTTGTGCTGGGCATTCTGTGACTTGTTGTACCTCTGCTGGAATCTGCACTACATGCTTCTGCTTTGGATCTGCTGCAGGCAGTTTTGCTGGGCATTCTGAGACTTTTGGTACGTCTGCTGGGGTCTGTACTACAGGCTGCTGCTGGTGCGGCATTTGCCCCTTTTGGAAGCAGAAACTTGCAGGCTGCAGCACTGGCCGCACCTGCTTCTGGGTTCCACCTGGGACAATGTCTGACCTGGAACCTGCAGAGTTCTGCTTCTGTGAATTAAACAGTTCCTGGTTCCTATAAGTCTCCGCCAGGGGCCCATCCTCTCTAGGACGCAGTCCATGTCCCTCACCACTTTTGCCAGCAATACACCCAGTGTGTTCAGAGTCTCATCATAAAAATCATGACTCCCGGGATTAATAGCCTTTAGCTTATAGCAAGTGTCTATCTGCATCTGTAGTGAGTCTTTCTGCTGCTGTAACTCACCGAACTTCTTGACCAGTCCTGGGATCTCCTCTGCGAGCTGAAGCTCAGGTGCACGTGGCGTCTCCTCCTGGGATCCTGCATTCAGCGATGTCCCCGGCTGCTTGAACCCAGACTTCTCCTTAATTTTCACCTCCGCTGGTTTCATGGCTCCAGGCTCCACAGCACTTTTACTGCTGCCACCTGACTGCGACCGTGTGCGTCCTGACCGCGCCATACTGCCATGCTGCTGTAAGTTCTCCTGGATGGTTTGTCTTTCCAAAGACGTCCGTCTCTGCCTGGGAGCAGGAGAGGTGATCTGCACAGCTGGGGCTGATCTCAACTGTGCACCTGGCAGGAGCTGCTTGCTGACTGGGGAGTTACCTGACTTCACATTGTGCTGTAACCCATCGCTGACCGACACTTTTCCTTCTTGCTTCTTTGCTGGACTTGGAGAAGGTTTTCCTCCAAAACTTTACTGACGGCTTTTTCCTCCTTCACAGAACTGCTGCAGCTTTGGCTCGCTGCATTCACTGCTCTGACAGTGGCTCTGGGATAAACATTCCCATTAGGAGAGGCCTGGGGGCTTGTCCCAGTGTAGGCCGGGAAGCCTGGGCCTTGCCTGGGGAGCTTCCTCGCCCAGGGTGGCACCTCCCTGGGCTTGCTCCAGACATGAGGAGATCCACAAAACACAACCTCACAGCTAGGAGGCAGTATTATAGTAGTTATATTCTTGTATATAGGGGCAGTATTATAGTAGTTATATTCTTGTACAGGGGGCAGTATTATAGTAGTTATATTCTTGTATATAGGAGCAGTATTATAGTAGTTATATTCTTGTACATAGGGGGCAGTATTATAGTAGTTATATTCTTGTATATAGGGCAGTATTATAGTAGTTATATTCTTGTACATAGGGGCAGTATTATAGTAGTTATATTCTTGTACATAGGGGCAGTATTATAGTAGTTATTTTCTTGTACATAGGGGCAGTATTATAGTAGTTATATTCTTGTACATAGGAGCAGTGTTATAGTAGTTATATTCTTGTACATAGGGAGCGGTATTATAGTAGTTATTTTCTTGTACATAGGAGCAGTATTATAGTAGTTATATTCTTGTACATAGGGGGCAGTATTATGGTAGTTATATTCTTGTATATAGGAGCAGTATTATAGTAGTTATATTCTTGTACATAGGGGCAGTATTATAGTAGTTATATTCCTGTACATGGGGGCAGTATTATAGTAGTTATATTCTTGTACATAGGGGCAGTATTATAGTAGTTATATTCTTGTACATAGGGGCAGTATTATAGTAGTTATATTCTTGTACATAGGGGCAGTATTATAGTAGATATATTCTTGTACATAGGGGGCAGTATTATAGTAGTTATATTCTTGTACATTTGGGGCAGTATTATAGTAGTTATATTCTTGTATAGGAGCAGTATTATAGTAGTTATATTCTTGTACATAGGAGCAGTATTATAGTAGTTATATTGTTGTACATAGGAACAGTATTATAGTAGTTATATTCTTGTACATAGGAGCAGTTTATAGTAGTTATATTCTTATACATAGGGGCAGTATTATAGTAGTTTATAGTCTTGTATATAGGAGCAGTATTATATTAGTTATATTCTTGTACATAGGGGCAGTATTATAGTAGTTATATTCTTGTACATAGGGGCAGTATTATAGTAGTTATATTCTTGCACATAGGAGCAGTATTATAGTAGTTATATTCTTGTACATAGGGGCAGTATTATAGTAGTTATAGTCTTGTACATAGGGGCAGTATTATAGTAGTTATTTTCTTGTACATAGGAGCAGTATTATAGTAGTTATATTCTTGTACATAGGGGCAGTATTATAGTAGTAATATTCTTGTACATAGGGGCAGTATTATAGTAGTTATATTCTTGCACATAGGAGCACTATTATAGTAGTTATATTCTTGTACATAGGGGCAGTATTATACTAGTAATATTCTTGTACATAGGGGCAGTATTATAGTAGTTATATTCTTGTACATAGGAGCAGTATTATAGTAGTTATATTCTTGTACATAGGGGCAGTATTATAGTTGTTATATTCTTGTACATAGGGCAGTATTATAGTAGTTATATTCTTGTACATAGGAGCAGTATTATAGTAGTTATATTCTTGTACATAGGGGCAGTATTATAGTAGTAATATTCTTGTACATAGGGGCAGTATTATAGTAGTTATATTCTTGCACATAGGAGCAGTATTATAGTAGTTATATTCTTGTACATAGGGGCAGTATTATACTAGTAATATTCTTGTACATAGGGGCAGTATTATAGTAGTTATATTCTTGTACATAGGAGCAGTATTATAGTAGTTATATTCTTGTACATAGGGGCAGTATTATAGTTGTTATATTCTTGTACATAGGGGCAGTATTATAGTTGTTATATTCTTGTACATAGGGGCAGTATTATAGTAGTTATATTCTTGTACATAGGGGCAGTATTATAGTAGTTATATTCTTGCACATAGGAGCAGTATTATAGTAGTTATATTCTTGTACATAGGGGCAGTATTATACTAGTAATATTCTTGTACATAGGGGCAGTATTATAGTAGTTATATTCTTGCACATAGGAGCAGTATTATAGTAGTTATATTCTTGTACATAGGGGCAGTATTATACTAGTAATATTCTTGTACATAGGGAGCAGTATTATAGTAGTTATATTCTTGTACATAGGGGCAGTATTATACTAGTAATATTCTTGTACATAGGAGCAGTATTATAGTAGTTATATTCTTGTACATAGGGGGCAGTATTACAGTAGTGATATTCTTGTACATAGGAGCAGTATTATAGTAGTTATATTCTTGTACATAGGAGCAGTATTATAGTAGTTATATTCTTGTACATAGGGGCAGTATTATAGTAGTTATATTCTTGTACATGGGGCAATTTTTATTGTAAAAACCAAACAAATACAAATATACTGACATTCCTCCAGTAATATAAATTCACTTGGATTGTACATACATTCATTACATATCCGGATTATACATATAAAATTATCTTAAAGAGTCCATACACCTGGTTGGAAAAAAAAAAAAAAAAAAAACATCATATTTCAACCAGTGACACATCCTTCCATAACTTAACATTTCCTAATGATTTTATCTATCTGGGCTCGGACATTATGTGGTTGACAGCGTCACAGATCTGAGTCGGAGTTATTCTGGTCATCGCCGGTCTCCATTTCAGACTCTACCCGAGAGCCCTCAGGTAATGGCTTCCGCTTGGGCGGAGGACAGTCCTCTACGTCCCTATCAAACTCTGCGTCAATTCTTCTAAGGTCATCCTCAAAATCACCGTCAGACTCAGACAGAACACCAAACCTATTAGATAAGTCCATTACACCTGCAGAACTCTGGACCTTCTTCCTGGCTCCTTGGCCAGTGTCATACTCCTTCTCAGGTTTACGGGAGGTCTTGTCCTTTTTCTTCCTTTTAGTCTGAGACACAGATGGTAGTACTGAAGTAATGCTTCTCTGTGACTGCTGCCCCTGAGGGACAACCTCCATACTTCCCTGTGCACCCTCTGAACCCTGCTGCTCTGGTGTCACCTGAGTAGACCCCTGGTGGGCCTCCGGTCTGGCCAGTATTTCCCTGACAGTAAAGCTGCCTCCTCCAGAATCTCTGCCCCTGTCACCAAATCCTCATCAGGATAGTCCTTACAGATATTGTGCCAGGCGTCAGGACAGTCCTGTGAGGGTGACCGATCTTCCCACAGAGGTTGCACCTGATGTTCTGGCAGTCTGCAGCCACATGGCCGACCTCCCCACACAGGTTGCACTTCACCACAGTACACGTATTCGCCAGGTGACCCGCCTTGCCACATTTGAAGCACTTACGAGGCTGCCCAGGATAGAAACACACACCCCTCTCCCTCCCAATAAAGAAGGAGTTGGGTAAGTGGGCAGTGATATTATCGCACTGGCGCAGTTTCACCAAAACCCTCCACCCTCCCGTCCAGATACCATCATTGTCTCTGCTTTTGGTGAGGTCAGAGACCAGGTCACAATGCCTCCGGAGCCACACCACAATGTCCTGCGGGGGAACAGACTCATTCCAGAAGATGAGATTTACCGTAACGGTATCTGGCTTAGAGATAGGAATAAAGCTGAACTTACTCCAGCCCTCAGAGTCTCTAAACTTGGGGAAATTAGACCAGAACCTGTCCAGGTCACTCATGAGCTTAAAGCTGACGTCATAGCCCTGCCTGTCTGGAAGATTAATCACCGCCAAGATGCTGACTGGCGCAAACCCCATCTGGCGACACAAGAGCTCCCTGACCACAAACCTTCTATCTGGCAGATCCTCCTTGGCACCTCTGTGCCGGAAACGCACGACGTTTCTCCGTTTAAACGCCTGGCCGGTATAATTGGCACCAGAGGTGAAGGACGGAGCGCCACGACTCCAGGCATTACTGGGGGAACCTGCGGGGTCACACTAGGCTGACTGACGGGGTGAGGGTCAGCAGCAGGGGGGGCTGCTACACCTTGTGTGCTCGGAATTAAAGGGGGGAAATCACAGACATCATCATGCACATTGTTATCATCAACATCAATGTCACTATCAGACTGCGCAGCGTCCAGCAAAGATACTGTGCTCCCCCAAACCCCGACCCCTCAGATACAGCGCGGTTATCCCAGCATCAGAGCCCTGCTGGGCACCATCAGGAACTACCGGCACATGTCCACTGCCCAACTGTGGTGCATGGCATTCTGAGACTTGTAGTCCCTGTGCTGAAAAATGTCCATGCTGCTGCTTGGAATCTGCTGCAGGCGGCTGTACTGGGCATTCTGCGACTTGTTGTACCTCTACTGGAATGTGCCCTTCATGCTGCTGCTTGGAATCTGCTGCAGGCTGTTGTGCTGGGCATTCTGTGACTTGTTGTACCTCTGCTGGAATCTGCACTACATGCTTCTGCTTTGGATCTGCTGCAGGCAGTTTTGCTGGGCATTTTGAGACTTGTGGTACGTCTGCTGGGGTCTGTACTACAGGCTGCTGCTGGTGCGGCATTTGCTCCTTTTGGAAGCAGAAACTTGCAGGCTGCAGCACTGGCCGCACCTGCTTCTGGGGTCCACCTGGGACAATGTCTGACCTGGGACCTGCAGAGTTCTGCTTCTGTGACTTAAACAGTTCCTGGTTCCTATAAGTCTCCGCCAGGGGCCCCATCCTCTCTAGGACACAGTCCATGTCCCTCACCACTTTTGCCAGCAATACACCCAGTGTGTTCAGAGTCTCATTATAAAAATCATGACTCCCGGGATTAATAGCCTTTAGCTTATAGCAAGTGTCTATCTGCATCTGTAGTGAGTCTTTCTGCTGCTGTAACTCACCGAACTTCTTGACCAGTCCTGGGATCTCCTCTGCGAGCTGAAGCTCAGGTGCACGTGGCGTCTCCTCCTGGGATCCTGCATTCAGCGATGTCCCCGGCTGCTTGAACCCAGACGTCTCCTTAATTTTCACCACCGCTGGTTTCATGGCTCCAGGCTCCACAGCACTTTTACTGCTGCCACCTGACTGCGACCGTGTGCGTCCTGACCGCGCCATACTGCCATGCTGCTGTAAGTTCTCCTGGATGGTTTGTCTTTCCAAAGACGTCCGTCTCTGCCTGGGAGCAGGAGAGGTGATCTGCACAGCTGGGGCTGATCTCACCTGTGCACCCGGCAGGAGCTGCTTGCTGACTGGGGAGTTACCTGACTTCACATTGTGCTGTAACCCTTCACTGACCGACACTTTTCCTTCTTGCTTCTTTGCTGGACTTGGAGAAGGTTTTCCTCCCAAAACTTTACTGACGGCTTTTTCCTCCTTCACAGAACTGCTGCAGCTTTGGCTCGCTGCATTCACTGCTCTGACAGTGGCTCTGGGATTAACATTCCCATTAGGAGAGGCCTGGGAGGCTTGTCCCAGTGTAGGCCGGGAAGCCTGGGCCTTGCCTGGGGAGCTTCCCCGCCCAGGGTGGCCCCTCCCTGGGCTTGCTCCAGACATCAGGAGAGCTACAAAACACACAACCTCTCAGCTAGGAGGCAGTATTATAGTAGTTATATTCTTGTACATAGGGGCAGTATTATAGTAGATATATTCCTGTACATAGGGGGCAGTATTATAGCAGTTATATTCTTGTACATAGGGGCAGTATTATAGTAGTTATATTCTTGTACATAGGGGCAGTATTACAGTAGTTATATTCTTGTACATAGGGGCAGTATTATAGTAGTTATATTCTTGTACATAGGAGCAGTATTATAGTAGTTATATTCTTGTACATAGGGGCAGTATTATAGTAGTTATATTCTTGTACATAGGGGCAGTATTACAGTAGTTATATACTTGTACATAGGGGCAGTATTATAGTAGTTATATTCTTGTACATAGGGGCAGTATTATAGTAGTTATATTCTTGTACATAGGGAGCAGTATTATAGTAGTTATTTTCTTGTACATAGGGGCAGTATTATAGTAGTTATATTCTTGTATATAGGAGCAGTATTACAGTAGTTATATTCTTGTACATAGGGGCAGTATTATAGTAGTTATATTCTTGTACATAGGAGCAGTATTATAGTAGTTATATTCTTGTACATAGGGGCAGTATTACCGTAGTTATATTCTTGTACATAGGAGCAGTATTATAGTAGTTATATTCTTGTACATAGGAGCAGTATTATAGTAGTTATATTCTTGTACATAGGGGCAGTATTATAGTAGTTATATTCTTGTACATAGGGGGCAGTATTATAGTAGTTATATTCTTGTACATAGGAGCAGTATTATAGTAGTTTTATTCTTGTACATAGGAGCAGTATTATAGTAGTTATATTCTTGTACATAGGGGCAGTATTATAGTAGTTATATTCTTGTACATAGGAGGCAGTATTATAGTAGTTATATTCTTGTATATAGGGGCAGTATTATAGTAGTTATATTCTTGTACATAGGAGCAGTATTATAGTAGTTATATTCTTGTACATAGGAGCAGTATTATAGTAGTTATATTCTTGTACATAGGGGCAGTATTATAGTAGTTATATTCTTGTACATAGGGGCAGTATTATAGTAGTTATATTCTTGTACATAGGAGCAGTATTATAGTAGTTATATTCTTGTACATAGGGGCAGTATTATAGTAGTTATATTCTTGTACATAGGGGCAGTATTACAGTAGTTATATACTTGTACATAGGGGCAGTATTATAGTAGTTATATTCTTGTACATAGGGGCAGTATTATAGTAGTTATATTCTTGTACATAGGGAGCAGTATTATAGTAGTTATTTTCTTGTACATAGGGGCAGTATTATAGTAGTTATATTCTTGTATATAGGAGCAGTATTACAGTAGTTATATTCTTGTACATAGGGGCAGTATTATAGTAGTTATATTCTTGTACATAGGAGCAGTATTATAGTGTTATATTCTTGTACATAGGGGCAGTATTACCGTAGTTATATTCTTGTACATAGGAGCAGTATTATAGTAGTTATATTCTTGTACATAGGAGCAGTATTATAGTAGTTATATTCTTGTACATAGGGGCAGTATTATAGTAGTTATATTCTTGTACATAGGGGGCAGTATTATAGTAGTTATATTCTTGTACATAGGAGCAGTATTATAGTAGTTTTATTCTTGTACATAGGAGCAGTATTATAGTAGTTATATTCTTGTACATAGGGGCAGTATTACAGTAGTTATATTCTTGTACATAGGAGCAGTATTATAGTAGTTATATTCTTGTACATAGGAGCAGTATTATAGTAGTTATATTTTTGTACATAGGAGCAGTATTACAGTAGTTATATTCTTGTACATAGGGGCAGTATTATAGTAGTTATATTCTTGTACATAGGAGCAGTATTATAGTAGTTATATTCTTGTACATAGGAGCAGTATTATAGTAGTTATATTCTTGTACATAGGGGCAGTATTACAGTAGTTATATTCTTGTACATAGGAGCAGTATTATAGTAGTTATATTCTTGTACATAGGAGCAGTATTACAGTAGTTATATTCTTGTACATAGGGGCAGTATTATAGTAGTTATATTCTTGTACATAGGAGCAGTATTATAGTAGTTATATTCTTGTACATAGGGGCAGTATTATAGTAGTTATATTCTTGTACATAGGGGCAGTATTATAGTAGTTATATTCTTGTACATAGGAGCAGTATTATAGTAGTTATATTCTTGTACATAGGGGCAGTATTATAGTAGTTATATTCTTGTACATAGGGGGCAGTATTATAGTAGTTATATTCTTGTACATAGGGGCAGTATTATAGTAGTTATATTCTTGTACATAGGGGGCAGTATTATAGTAGTTATATTCTTGTACATAGGTGCAGTATTATAGTAGTTATATTCTTGTACATAGGAGCAGTATTATAGTAGTTATATTCTTGTACATAGGGGCAGTATTATAGTAGTTATATTCTTGTACATAGGGGCAGTATTATAGTAGTTATATTCTTGTACATAGGGGCAGTATTATAGTAGTTATATTCTTGTATATAGGGGCTGTATTATAGTAGTTATATTCTTGTACATAGGGGCAGTATTATAGTAGTTATATTCTTGTACATAGGGCAGTATTATAGTAGTTATATTCTTGTACATAGAGGACAGTATTATAGTAGTTATATTCTTGTACATAGGGGCAATTTTTATTGTAAAAACCAAACAAATACAAATATACTGACATTCCTCCAGTAATATAAATTCACTTGGATTGTACATTCATTCATTACATATCCGGATTATACATATAAAATTATCTTAAAGAGTCCATACACCTGGTTGGAAAAAAAAGCATCATATTTCAACCCAGTGACACATCTTTCCATAACTTAACATTTCCTAATGATTTTATCTATCTGGGGTCGGACATTATGTGGTTGACAGCGTCACAGATCTGAGTCGGAGTTATTCTGGTCACCGCCGGTCTCCATTTCAGACTCTACCCGAGAGCCCTCAGGTAATGGCTTCCGCTTGGGCGGAGGACAGTCCTCTACGTCCCTATCAAACTCTGCGTCAATTCTTCTAAGGTCATCCTCAAAATCACCGTCAGACTCAGACAGAACACCAAACCTATTAGATAAGTCCATTACACCTGCAGAACTCTGGACCTTCTTCCTGGCTCCTTGGCCAGTGTCATACTTCTTCTCAGGTTTACGGGAGGTCTTGTCCTTTTTCTTCCTTTTAGTCTGAGACACAGATGGTAGCACTGAAGTAATGCTTCCCTGTGACTGCTGCCCCTGAGAGACAACCTCCATACTCCCCTGTGCACCCTCTGAACCCTGCTGCTCTGGTGTCACCTGAGTAGACCCCTGGTGGACCTCTGGTCTGGCCAGTATTTCCCCTGACAGTAAAGCTGCCTCCTCCAGAATCTCTGCCCCTGCCACCAAATCCTCATCAGGATAGTCCTTACAGATATTGTGCCAGGCGTCAGGACAGTCCCTGTGAGGGTGACCGATCTTCCCACAGAGGTTGCACCTGATGTTCTGGCAGTCTGCAGCCACATGGCAGACCTCCCCACACAGGTTGCACTTCACCACAGTACACGTATTCGCCAGGTGACCCGCCTTGCCACATTTGAAGCACTTACGAGGCTGCCCAGGATAGAAACACACACCCCTCTCCCTCCAATAAAGAAGGAGTTGGGTAAGTGGGCAGTGATATTATCGCACTGGCGCAGTTTCACCAAAACCCTCCACCCTCCCGTCCAGATACCATCATTGTCTCTGCTTTTGGTGAGGTCAGAGACCAGGTCACAATGCCTCCAGAGCCACACCACAATGTCCTGCGGGGGAACAGACTCATTCCAGAAGATGAGATTTACCGTAACGGTATCTGGCTTAGAGATAGGAACAAAGCTGAACTTACTCCAGCCCTCAGTGTCTCTAAACTTGGGGAAATTAGACCAGAACCTGTCCAGGTCACTCATGAGCTTAAAGCTGACGTCATAGCCCTGCCTGTCTGGAAGATTAATCACCGCCAAGATGCTGACTGGCGCAAACCCCATCTGGCGACACAAGAGCTCCCTGACCACAAACCTTCTATCTGGCAGATCCTCCTTGGCACCTCTGTGCCGGAAACGCACGACGTTTCTCCGTTTAAACGCCTGGCCGGTATAATTGGCACCAGAGGTGAAGGACGGAGCACCACGACTCCAGGCATTACTGGGGGGAACCTGCGGGGTCACACTAGGCTGACTGACGGGGTGAGGGTCAGCAGCAGGGGGGGCTTCTACACCTTGTGTGCTCGGAATTAAAGGGGGGAAATCACAGACATCATCATGCACATTGTTATCATCAACATCAATGTCACTATCAGACTGCGCAGCGTCCAGCAAAGATACTGTGCTCCCCCAAACCCCCGACCCCTCAGATACAGCGCGGTTATCCCCAGCATCAGAGCCCTGCTGGGCACCATCAGGAACTACCGGCACATGTCCACTGCCCAACTGTGGTGCTTGGCATTCTGAGACTTGTAGTCCCTCTGCTGAAAAATGTCCATGCTGCTGCTTGGAATCTGCTGCAGGCGGCTGTGCTGGGCATTCTGCGACTTGTTGTACCTCTACTGGAATGTGCCCTTCATGCTGCTGCTTGGAATCTGCTGCAGGCTGTTGCGCTGGGCATTCTGTGACTTGTTGTACCTCTGCTGGAATCTGCACTGCATGCTTCTGCTTTGGATCTGCTGCAGGCAGTTTTGCTGGGCATTCTGAGACTTGTGGTACGTCTGCTGGGGTCTGTACTACAGGCTGCTGCTGGTGCGGCATTTGCCCCTTTTGGAAGCAGAAACTTGCAGGCTGCAGCACTGGCCGCACCTGCTTCTGGGGTCCACCTGGGACAATGTCTGACCTGGAACCTGCAGAGTTCTGCTTGTGTGACTTAAACAGTTCCTGGTTCCTATAAGTCTCCGCCAGGGGCCCCATCCTCTCTAGGACGCAGTCCATGTCCCTCACCACTTTTGCCAGCAATACACCCAGTGTGGTCAGAGTCTCATCATAAAAATCATGACTCCCGGGATTAATAGCCTTTAGCTTATAGCAAGTGTCTATCTGCATCTGTAGTGCGTCTTTCTGCTGCTGTAACTCACCGAACTTCTTGACCAGTCCTGGGATCTCCTCTGCGAGCTGAAGCTCAGGTGCACGCGGCGTCTCCTCCTGGGATCCTGCATTCAGCGATGTCCCCGGCTGCTTGAACCCAGACGTCTCCTTAATTTTCACCACTGCTGGTTTCATGGCTCCAGGCTCCACAGCACTTTTACTGCTGCCACCTGACTGCGACCGTGTGCGTCCTGACCGCGCCATACTGCCATGCTGCTGTAAGTTCTCCTGGATGGTTTGTCTTTCCAAAGACGTCCGTCTCTGCCTGGGAGCAGGAGAGGTGATCTGCACAGCTGGGGCTGATCTCACCTGTGCACCTGGTGTGTCGACCCGCCACCACAATTGTGGGTTACCAGGGCAATGGGGTACTCAGAGCCGAGCCCGTAGAAGTCTATGGGGATTTTGTCACAGGTAGCTGTGGCTCGGTCTGTGGCCCTGGCGGTCTGGCGTATGTTGGGGGAATATTTACAGGGGATTGATTTATGTACAGTTCGTGACGCCACCTGTAGTATTCTGGTAATTAGTACCAGCGCTGCTGTAGATCTCTGAGGGGATGGTGATGCAGCTAGATGTCGGGTCCCCTACAGGTGGGACTGGTCCCTCAAAGTCTATGTGAGTAGTGAAGTCGAGTGCGGTTAAAGAACACAGTCTCACACGGTCAGCGTCTTTCCATACCTTTACTGGCAAGATGTCAAGGCAGGTCCCAGGGAGGCTGATCCACGGAGAGTGTATTTTGAGGCAGCAGCTGGACAAGTTAGGGGCCTCCTTTATCTCCAATATAACGAGTGCAACTAGCATGAAGCGTAGTTCCCTCTAATCTTCAGCAATGCTTGCTGTACCTGCCCAGTCAGCTTAGTGTTAGGGGCCTTCCTGTGAAGGAGCTGAATCCTTATGTGGTCCTGCAGAACGCTAAAGTCTTCACTCCCCCTGACCCCAGCTACGTACCGACTATAAGGGGCTTGTCTGCCGCGACCTAGGGTCCGGTAGATTCCTGGTTGTCCTGTCACTGTGCCTGAAGCAACAGTGACTCTTCGGTCCCCAGTGACCGGTAGAAACGTGCTGGACTTCTGCAATCCGTTAAGCACAATCTTATAAATCCACTTGCCTTTCGCCTTGTCCACGCTGGTAACATAAGCACTCTTATTAGCAAAGGGTCGAGCAGTCACTTCTTTCCTTATCCTTCCACTTCAAGTTCACCACAGATGCTCAGTTATCACAGGCAGGAGCACGTCACTGTACCTGATACTGTCCTCTAGACAGGAATGCTGAAGACTTTCTGGGTTACAACTTGTTCCTTCCTTCAATGTATGCTGAGGAGATGACACAGCTCTGACCAGACTAAGGCGTATTCCAACACCTATACCAGACTCCACTTTCCAAGCTAATGAGATAGCAATCTAGACTCCTTCACTGTAGTCCAGACGCAGACTCTCCACGTCCTTACTGCCCGAAGACAGGAACAGGAACTACCACTTCCTCACTGTCCGAAGACAGGAACCAGACTGACTAAAATCACTCCTACACATACCTTCTTGACCACTCCCTAGAGTATACTCCACTACCCCAAGGGTGTGTCTAGTGTGTGTAGAGTGAATGCATATTGAGCATTAAGCCGCTGCCTCTCCATACACTCTCCAGGGTACTGCGTGTGCCTACCACCAGGGCTACACATTCCCCCATGGTAAACGACAGCACTCCCGGGCTGTGAAATACAAAAGACAGAAAAATTTTGTTTATGCAATAACATTTGGAACAATAACATCTTCCCATCCGGGAGGTAAGAATACTTTGAACGTTACAAACTTTAATACAAATAGTATCAAATAGCATTTTCAATAAATAGATATACAAGATACTTGTGAAGGACCCGCACCAAACCTTCAACGTGGGTCCTGGTGGGCTGCAGGACATCCAAGTGCAGACCTCACTCAGTGCCACACCACACGGGTTTTGTTTTTCAGAGGTAGATATGGATGGTTTTTGTAAAACCAAGATAGGGCACTGAGTGCAACTATATACAAGAATGTTCTGGGTAAGCATAGTCCTTAACCTCAAAAGTCCATTTATAAAGAAAGACATAATAAATCACATTATCAAAAGTGCAAACTTTTTATCTATCAATTATCAATTATCATCTATCAATTTCCAATTACCCAGCCGGGCATTCTATAATTAGGAATATATATTTACTATATATAAGATCTGTGCAAACTTTTTCAAAAACACTTCAAACTTTCCGCTTTCTACTTGTGGTAGATCCGATAGGGATCTCACCAATTTTTTTCTTATTTATTCATCAGCTACTAAGACATTTTCCACCACATCTTCCACCCCGGGGGCTGGAACAACGCAATGGGCCCTTGATCCCAGGACCAGCAAATCATGTGCTGCGATCAGGGTCTGGGTTGCGACAGTTCTGGTGCGAACCTCCAGGGGCGCAACGGTTACACTTTCTTCGCATGACACCGATTGCGTCTCCATTACAGTCAATGATATAGACCGCGTCAGGGTTTGCGATTTAGACTGGGTCGCATTTGGCGATATGGAAGTAGCTTTCACTTGCGATGAACTTTGGGTCGCATGTTGCGATGATTTTGACGGGGGCGATGCTGGGGCACGGCCGGATGCTACTGAAGCTGGAAACGGGGACGCTGCGGTAATGGTGACGGTACCGGCGTCTAGGACGGGGTCGCGGACGATGGCGACGTTCAGGGCATACCACCCCTTCATTCCCCAATGCCGCGTATAGGTGACTATGTCGCCGTTTACTAAGTCCCTCCCGGGATGGCCTTGTGGCAGGTGAGATTCCACGTCACGCCTGCTGACGAAGACCGCTGGGTAGAGGCCCGGTTCACGAATAAAGCCCCAGCCCTTCCGGAGCTGGAACTCAGTCACACACCCCTGCCGCCGCGGTTCCCGTAAGGTACCTTTGTCGCGTCGGACAGTCTCCTTGTCAGCAATCAGCTCGGCAAACTGTCGCTGGCGGTTCTTCTCGATTTCCCGCGCTTCCTCCTGCTGGCGCCTCTTCGTCTCCTCACGACTCCTCCATTCTTGTTCCCACTGGGCGGTGTAGGCGACGTCATCCAGGCGCGCCATTTCGTCCCAGTCCACGTCTGGTAGTGACGGACAGGACCCCTCCGGTGTCCCTGCCGGGGACCGATAATCTGCTGCGGCCTCTTGGCCGGGCGGGCGTTCCGGGATTGGCTGTACCTCCTCAACCTCCTCCGCATCCACCGCTTCACCAGTGGGATCGGGAACGGTACTTTCGGGGGCAGCCTCCGGTTGCTCCTTCGCCTTGGGCAGCAGACTCTTCGGTTTTTGGAATCGTGGGGGTTCATTGAGGGGAGAGGACGCCGTGTTTGTTAGTTGCCACTTCAGCAGGTTACATCGGCGTCTCTCAATCTCCTCCAGTCCAGGTTGGAACAACTTCTTTAGGCGTGAGTTCTCCTCCCGAACCTCTAACAACACCTGTTGCAGGTGCAGGATCACATAGGCCTCGGATGCCGATGGCAGCTTGGCGGGGGCACGGGGCCTGCCTTCCTCCGCTGCCCCGCTCGGCTCCACACGTCCTGCCTCCATCACGCTCCAGAAGATTCTCTCTTCTCTCTGTGGAGACATCCGGTCTCTTCCGTGGAGGTGGGGTTTGCGTCTCCTCCTCTTCGCAGGGAAGGTGAAGAGGAGGCGGACCTCCTTTGCTGTAGGGCAGGACCGCATGTTATAGTAGCACTTTGAGAGGGCAGGCATTTTCTTCGCGCCACAGGGGGGTAGACGCCCACGAAGGTACGCCCACCTTCTTCTCCAGCGCCTGAGGGCGCGAATATGGCGACAAAAATGGCGATTTTGGCGCCAAAAGTGCAAACAGTCCTTTTCACAAAAACAAGTTCTTAGGCACGCAGGGCTCGCAATTTCGCGAGTTTGGTATCCTGTTCGTGACGCCAAGTTGTTGTGTCGACCCGCCACCACAATTGTGGGTTACCAGGGCAATGGGGTACTCAGAGCCGAGCCCGTAGAAGTCTATGGGGATTTTGTCACAGGTAGCTGTGGCTCGGTCTGTGGCCCTGGCGGTCTGGCGTATGTTGGGGGAATATTTACAGGGGATTGATTTATGTACAGTTCGTGACGCCACCTGTAGTATTCTGGTAATTAGTACCAGCGCTGCTGTAGATCTCTGAGGGGATGGTGATGCAGCTAGATGTCGGGTCCCCTACAGGTGGGACTGGTCCCTCAAAGTCTATGTGAGTAGTGAAGTCGAGTGCGGTTAAAGAACACAGTCTCACACGGTCAGCGTCTTTCCATACCTTTACTGGCAAGATGTCAAGGCAGGTCCCAGGGAGGCTGATCCACGGAGAGTGTATTTTGAGGCAGCAGCTGGACAAGTTAGGGGCCTCCTTTATCTCCAATATAACGAGTGCAACTAGCATGAAGCGTAGTTCCCTCTAATCTTCAGCAATGCTTGCTGTACCTGCCCAGTCAGCTTAGTGTTAGGGGCCTTCCTGTGAAGGAGCTGAATCCTTATGTGGTCCTGCAGAACGCTAAAGTCTTCACTCCCCCTGACCCCAGCTACGTACCGACTATAAGGGGCTTGTCTGCCGCGACCTAGGGTCCGGTAGATTCCTGGTTGTCCTGTCACTGTGCCTGAAGCAACAGTGACTCTTCGGTCCCCAGTGACCGGTAGAAACGTGCTGGACTTCTGCAATCCGTTAAGCACAATCTTATAAATCCACTTGCCTTTCGCCTTGTCCACGCTGGTAACATAAGCACTCTTATTAGCAAAGGGTCGAGCAGTCACTTCTTTCCTTATCCTTCCACTTCAAGTTCACCACAGATGCTCAGTTATCACAGGCAGGAGCACGTCACTGTACCTGATACTGTCCTCTAGACAGGAATGCTGAAGACTTTCTGGGTTACAACTTGTTCCTTCCTTCAATGTATGCTGAGGAGATGACACAGCTCTGACCAGACTAAGGCGTATTCCAACACCTATACCAGACTCCACTTTCCAAGCTAATGAGATAGCAATCTAGACTCCTTCACTGTAGTCCAGACGCAGACTCTCCACGTCCTTACTGCCCGAAGACAGGAACAGGAACTACCACTTCCTCACTGTCCGAAGACAGGAACCAGACTGACTAAAATCACTCCTACACATACCTTCTTGACCACTCCCTAGAGTATACTCCACTACCCCAAGGGTGTGTCTAGTGTGTGTAGAGTGAATGCATATTGAGCATTAAGCCGCTGCCTCTCCATACACTCTCCAGGGTACTGCGTGTGCCTACCACCAGGGCTACACACTGGCAGGAGCTGCTTGCTGACTGGGGAGTTACCTGACTTCACATTGTGCTGTAACCCATCACTGACTGACAATTTTCCTTCTTGCTTCTTTGCTGGACTTGGAGAAGGTTTTCCTCCCAAAACTTTACTGACGGCTTTTTCCTCCTTCACAGAACTGCTGCAGCTTTGGCTCGCTGCATTCACTGCTCTGACAGTGGCTCTGGGATTAACATTCCCATTAGGAGAGGCCTGGGAGGCTTGTCCCAGTGTAGGCCGGGAAGCCTGGGCCTTGCCTGGGGAGCTTCCCCGCCCAGGGTGGCCCTCCCTGGGCTTGCTCCAGACATCAGGAGAGCTACAAACACACAACCTCTCAGCTAGGAGGCAGTATTATAGTAGTTATATTCTTGTACATAGGAGCAGTATTATAGTAGTTATATTCTTGTACATAGGGGCAGTATTATAGTAGTTATATTCTTGTACATAGGGGCAGTATTATAGTAGTTATATTCTTGTACATAGGAGCAGTATTATAGTAGTTATATTCTTGTACATGGGGCAGTATTACAGTAGTTATATTCTTGTACATAGGGGCAGTATTATAGTAGTTATATTCTTGTACATAGGAGCAGTATTATAGTAGTTATATTCTTGTACATAGGGGCAGTATTATAGTAGTTATATTCTTGTACATAGGGGCAGTATTATAGTAGTTATATTCTTGTACATAGGGCATTATAGTATTATATTGTACATAGGAGTATATAGTAGTTAATCTTGTACATAGGGGCAGTATTATAGTAGTTATATTCTTGTACATAGGGTGCAGTATTATAGTAGTTATATTCTTGTACATAGGGGCAGTATTATAGTAGTTATATTCTTGTACATAGGGGCAGTATTATAGTAGTTATATTCTTGTACATAGGGCAGTATTATAGTAGTTATATTCTTGTACATAGGGGCAGTATTATAGTAGTTATATTCTTGTACATAGGGGCAGTATTATAGTAGTTATATTCTTGTACATAGGAGCAGTATTATAGTAGTTATATTCTTGTACATAGGGGCAGTATTATAGTAGTTATATTCTTGTACTTAGGGCAGTATTATAGTAGTTATATTCTTGTACATAGGGGCAGTATTATAGTAGTTATTTCTTGTACATAGGGGCAGTATTATAGTAGTTATATTCTTGTACATAGGGCAGTATTATAGTAGTTATATTCTTGTACATAGGGCAGTATTATAGTAGTTATATTCTTGTACATAGGGGCAGTATTATAGTAGTTATATTCTTGTACATAGGAGGCAGTATTATAGTAGTTATATTCTTTACTTAGGGGCAGTATTATAGTAGTTATATTCTTGTACATAGAGGCAGTATTATAGTAGTTATATTCTTGTACATAGAGCAGTATTATAGTAGTTATATTTTGTACATAGGGCAGTTTATATTTATTACTACAGTATAGTAGTTATATTCTTGTACATAGGGGCAGTATTATAGTAGTTATATTCTTGTACATAGGGCAGTATTATAGTAGTTATATTCTTGTACTATAGGAGCAGTATTATAGTAGTTATATTCTTGTACATAGGAGCAGTATTATAGTAGTTATATTCTTACATAGGAGCAGTATTATAGTAGTTTATTCTTGTATATGGCATATTATAGTAGATATATTCTTGTACATAGGAGCAGTGTTATAGTAGTTATATTCTTGTACATAGGGGCAGTATTATAGTAGTTATATTCTTGTACATGGGGGCAGTATTATAGTAGTTATATTCTTGTACATAGGGGCAGTATTATAGTAGTTATATTCTTGTACATAGGGGCAGTATTATAGTAGTTATATTCTTGTACTTAGGAGCAGTATTATAGTAGTTATTTTCTTATACTTAGGGGCAGTATTATAGTAGTTATTTTCTTGTACATGGGGCAGTATTATAGCAGTTATATTCTTATACTTAGGGGCAGTATTATAGTAGTTATATTCTTGTACATAATAGCAGTATTATAGTAGTTATTTTCTTGTATATAGGGGCAGTATAATAGTAGCCATTTGGTAAAGTCAAAAAAGTTAAGTTTTCTCATTAATGTGCACTCTGCCCCATTTTGACTGATAAAAACAGAAATGTAGAAATTTTTGCTAATTTATTAAAAAGGAAAACTGAAATATCCCATGGTCATAAGTATTCAGCCCCTTTGCTCAGACACTCATATTTACGTCACATGCTGTCCATTTCCTTGTGATCCTCCTTGAGATGGTTCTACTCCTTCATTGGAGTCCAGCTGTGTGTAATTACACTGATAGGACTTGATTTGTAAAGGCGACACCTGTCTATATAAGACCTCACAGCTCACAGTGCATGTCAGACCAAATGAGAATCATGAGGTCAAAGGAACTGACCAAGGAGCTCAGAGACAGAATTGTGGCAAGGCGCAGATCTGGCCAAGGTTACAAAAGAATTTCTGCAGGACTCAAGGTTCCTAAGAGCACAGTGGCCTCCATAATCCTTAAATGGAGGCCATTGTGATAGCCTTTTTTAGATGGGGATAGATTGTAACCTGTTTTCACCATTCCTTATTTCTTCCTGACTTCAGTTTTTTTAATTATTTAAATTAGTTACTTTTTATAATTTTTTTCTTAAATTCCTACATTTCTGCGATCAGATATTAAACGATTCTCCGTTATTTTATGTGCTCCCGTAGCCCCTGATTTCAGCCACATGGTATTTTGCTCTCTTGCTCTCTTGCTCAGGCTTTTTAGCAAAGTCTTGAAACATTACATTGAGAAATAATCACTTACAGAACTGGAGGCTTCTCTCCAAGAACTGTTAACTTGAGTCCAGATCCAAAAACTCCCACAATATAGTGGAAATGAAATGGAAGCAAAAACAAAGAATAGCGATAAATGGAGACAGATGGTATGGGATGGCACACATCGCCACTGGCAGCCGCGCGGCATTCCTGCGCCTCAGTGTAGTGGTGAGTGGAGAGTGAAGCCGATTAATAATGTAAGGCCATCACAAGCTGAAATCCATTCAATCACGGCAAGGTCACCAACCATTAATCACCAAATGGTTTTATTCTGAAAAAAAAAGCACATTCGATGTGTTACATTGCATTCTCTTGTAGAACAACCATTAGTTTCCTGCTGTAAAATCAGAAATAAGTAATTTATATGTCTGCACCTCTCATACTTTCCAAATAGAATTATACTACATAACTGTGTACATACATTATATGACTGATCCTGAGTTACCTCCATTATTATACCCCAGAGCTGCACTCACTATTCTGCTGGTGCAGTCACTGTGTACACACATTACATTACTGATCCTGAGTTACATCTTGTATTATACCCCAGAGCTGCACTCACTATTCTGCTGGTGCAGTCACTGTGTACATACATTACATTACTGATCCTGAGTTACATCCTGTATTATACCCCAGAGCTGCACTCACTATTCTGCTGGTGCAGTCACGGTGTACATACATTACTGATCCTGAGTTACATCTTGTATTATACCCCAGAGCTGCACTCACTATTCTGCTGGTGCAGTCACTGTGTACATACATTACATTACTGATCCTGAGTTACATCTTGTATTATACCCCAGAGCTGCACTCACTATTCTGCTGGTGCAGTCACTGTGTACATACATTACAATACTGCTCCTGAGTTACATCCTGTATTATACCCAGAGCTGCACTCACTATTCTGCTGGTACAGTCACTGTGTACATACATTACATTACAGATCCTGAGTTACATCCTGTATTATACTCCAGAGCTGCACTCACTATTCTGCTGGTGCAGTCACTGTGTACATACATTACATTACTGATCCTGAGTTACCTCCTGTATTATACCCCAGAGCTGCACTCACTATTCTGCTGGTGCAGTCACTGTGTACATACATTACTGATCCTGAGTTATATCCTGTATTATACCCAGAGCTGCACTCACTATTCTGCTGCTGCAGTCACTGTGTACATACAGTCATGGCCAAAAGTTTTGAGAATGACACAAATATTAATTTTTACAAAGTCTACTGCTTCACTTTTTCTAATGGCAATTTGCATATACTCCAGAATGTTATAAAGAGTGATCAGCTTAACAGCAATTACTTGCAAAGTCAATATTTGGCTAGAAAATGAACTTTATCCCCCAAAACACATTTCAACATCATTGCAGCCCTGCCTTAAAAGGACCAGCTAACCTCTTTTCAGTGATTGCTCCATTAACACAGGTGTGGGTGTTGATGAGGACATGGCTGGAGATCAATCTGTCATGATTAGGTAAGAATGACACCACTGGACACTTTAAAAGGAGGCTGGTGCTTGGCATCATTGTTTCTCTTCTGTTAACCATGGTTATCTCTAAAGAAACACGTGCAGTCATCATTGCAATGCACAAAAATGGCCACACAGGGAAGAGTATCGCAGCTAGAAAGATTGCACCTCAGTCAACAATCTATCGCATCATCAAGAACTTCAAGGAGAGAGGTTCCATTGTTGCCAAAAAGGCTCCAGGGCGCCCAAGAAAGACCAGCAAGCGCCAGGACCGTCTCTTATAAGTGTTTCAGCTGCAGGATCGGGCTACCAGCAGTGCAGAGCTTGCTCAGGAATGGCAGCAGGCAGGTGTGAGTGCATCTGCACGCACTGTGAGGCGGAGACTCTTGGAGCAAGGCCTGGTCTCAAGGAGGGCAGCAAAGAAGCCACTTCTCTCCAGAAAAAACATCATGGACAGACTGATATTCTGCAAAAGGTACAGGCAGTGGACTGCTGAGGACTGGGGTAAAGTTATTTTCTCTGATGAATCCTCTTTTCGATTGTTTGGGACATCAGGAAAACGCCTCATTCGGAGAAGACAAGGTGAGCGCTACCACCAGTCTTGTCTCATGCCAACTGTTAAGCATCCTGAAACCATTCATGTGTGGGGTTGCTTCTCAGCCAAGGGAATCGGCTCTCTCACAGTCTTGCCTAAAAACACAGCCATGAATAAAGAATGGTACCAGAATGTCCTCCGAGAGCAACTTCTCCCAACCCTCCAAGAGCAGTTTGGCGATCAACAATGCCTTTTCCAGCATGATGGAGCACCTTGCCATAAAGCAAAGGTGATAACTAAATGGCTCAGGGAACAAAACATAGAGATTTTGGGTCCATGGCCTGGAAACTCCCCAGATCTTAATCCCATTGAGAACTTGTGGTCAATCATCAAGAGACGGGTGGACAAACAAAAACCTAAAAATTCTGACAAAATGAAAGCATTGATTGTGCAAGAATGGACTGCTATCAGTCAGGATTTGGTCCAGAAGTTGATTGAGAGCATGCCAGGGAGAATTGCAGAGGTCCTGAAGAAGAAGGGTCAACACTGCAAATATTGACTTGCTGCATTAACTCATTCTGTCAATATAAGCTTTTGTTACTCATATGTTTACAATTATTATATTTCTGTCTGTGATAAAAACATCTGTCAAACACACACATAAAAACCAGAGGGCAGCAGATCATGTGAAAATATAATATTTGTGTCATTCTCAAAACTTTTGGCCATGACTGTACATTACATTACTGATCCTGAGTTACCTCCATTATTATACTCCAGAGCTGCACTCACTATTCTGCTGGTGCAGTCACTGTGTACATACATTACATTACTGATCCTGAGTTACATCCTGTATTATACTCCAGAGCTACACTCACTATTCTGCTGGTGCAGTCACTGTGTACATACATTACATTACTGATCCTGAGTTACATCCTGTATTATACTCCAGAGCTGCACTCACTATTCTGCTGGTGCAGACACTGTGTACATACATTACATTACTGATCCTGAGTTACATCCTGTATTATACTCCAGAGCTGCACTCACTATTCTGCTGGTGCAGTCACTGTGTACATACATTACATTACTGATCCTGAGTTACATCCTGTATTATACTCCAGAGCTGCACTCACTATTCTGCTGGTGCAGACACTGTGTACATACATTACATTACTGATCCTGAGTTACATCCTGTATTATACTCCAGAGCTGCACTCACTATTCTGCTGGTGCAGTCACTGTGTACATACATTACATTACTGATCCTGAGTCACATCCTGTATTATACTCCAGAGCTGCACTCACTATTCTGCTGGTGCAGTCACTGTGTACATACATTACTGATCCTGAGTTACATCCTGTATTATACTCCAGAGCTGCACTCACTATTCTGCTGGTGCAGTCACTGTGTACATACATTACATTACTGATCCTGAGTTACATCCTGTATTATACTCCAGAGCTGCACTCACTATTCTGCTGGTGCAGTCACTGTGTACATACATTACTGATCCTGAGTTACATCCTGTATTATACTCCAGAGCTGCACTCACTATTCTGCTGGTGCAGTCACTGTGTACATACATTACATTACTGATCCTGAGTTACATCCTGTATTATACTCCAGAGCTGCACTCACTATTCTGCTGGTGCAGTCACTGTGTACATACATTACATTACTGATCCTGAGTTACATCCTGTATTATACCCAGAGCTGCATTCACTATTCTGCTGGTGCAGTCACTGTGTACATATATTACATTACTGATCCTGAGTTACATCCTGTATTATACTCCAGAGCTGCACTCACTATTCTGCTGGTGCAGTCACTGTGTACATACATTACATTACTGATCCTGAGTTACATCCTGTATTATACTCCAGAGCTGCACTCACTATTCTGCTGGTGCAGTCACTGTGTATATACATTACATTACTGATCCTGAGTTACCTCCTGTATTATACCCAGAGCTGCACTCACTATTCTGCTGGTGCAGTCACTGTGTACATACTTACATTACTGATCCTGAGTTACATCCTGTATTATACCCAGAGCTGCACTCACTATTCTGCTGGTGCAGTCACTGTGTACATACATTACATTACTGATCCTGAGTTACATCCTGTATTATACTTCAGAGCTGCACTCACTATTCTGCTGGGGTTGTCATTTCTCAGCCCACATTATCAGTGATTTCTGATGAGTACAGCCCTTTCCTCAGATGACTTTTTGAGTCTCTTTCATTGTAACTGTCATGTCAAAATTGTTATTTTGTGTCATCGCTCTGCTGTGGCTTGAAAAGGAACATAATGCTGCCGTCACATGAGGCTGCAGATGTCTAACCACACAGCAATGGGAACACGATTCCAGGAAAGCCAGCTAATAATAAAAATTCATGTGGGTGAGCCTCCCGTGTAAAGTCGCACCAAACCAAATATTTGTTGAGATTTATGCTAAATAACCAAAAAAGTTACCATCTGAAAAATAGGTGAATGTGCCCGGGCTGAGGTTCTCTTTATTTTGGCAGAATTTAAGGAAGCCTTCTCACTGTTTGATCGGACCCCTAACTGCGAATTGAAAATCACCTATGGGCAATGTGGCGATGTGATGAGGGCGTTAGGACAGAACCCGACCAATGCTGAAGTTCTGAAAGTTCTTGGCAGACCCAAGCTGGAAGGTTCGTGAGTATCTGTAATGTCACTGATCCAGAAGGAAGACTTTCTGCAGTCTGAGTACAGCGTCAATGCACGGTCTCTGATGAGAAGAGCGAAGGAAGGATTATTTCTAGGTAGTAATTACTCCTGGTCATGGCTGCCAAAATCTGACCAAGCGAAAAACCCAAATTTTATATAAAAATTTTAGAATATCCAAAGGAAAAACAAAAATGATGAGTCTTATCTAAAGCTAATATATCACACCCCAAACTGGCTAAATGTATCTGTCTATAAGACGTCCACGAGACAAGAGAATACTAAGTGCCTGACTACCGAGCAAAACTTCTGGGTAAAAGTCCACGGCCATTCACTTGAGCCATGTGGCTATTGAGATGCTCTGAGTCCCTCGTTCTGGGTGGTTTCGCTCAGGCTCAGGATAGAGATCTTACCTAGGTCGAAGCTTCTGTAGGTTTTCTATTACCCAGGCTGAAGCATTATTTTACTGCCTCAACCCTGCATCTCCACACAGTGGCTATTTGGCCTATGTTTGCTTTACTATTGTGCTTTGTCATAGCTGTGTAACATTTCATCTATGGGGTCACATTTTTCCTTTTACTCCACAATGTTTTTCTCAGAACTTAATACAAAACTTATGGATTTTGACACCTTTTTGCCAATGTTGCAACACATCTCCAAGTCTAAGGAAAAGGGCACCTACGAGGACTTTGTGGAGGGTCTCCGAGTCTTTGACAAGGAAGGCAATGGCACCGTCATGGGGGCAGAAATTCGCCATGTATTGGCTACTCTAGGTAATTACCGAACATTACATAAGCATTTATTCTTATTATTATTATTATTATTTACATATGATATCTAAAAAGTTGCCCAACTCAATGGACCCAATTTTCACAAATGTATCCTTGGTAACTAGGGGAACGAATGACAGAAGAAGAAGTTGACAAACTGATGTCTGGGCAGGAAAATGCCAATGGTTGCATCAACTATGAAGGTAATTAATAAATATTTCAAGGAATAGGAAAAACAAATAGTAATCCTGCAAGAACTACGGTAATATCAGCCGAGCAAAATTACTGACCACTGAGAACACACTGAATGGGGGAGAGATAGCTATATTTTTATCTCTTGGTAACTTGGTATTATTATAAGCCACTGAGTTTAAAATTTTCATTAAAAGATTCTAATCATTTGCAACTCCTACAAGCATCTTACTGCATGAAATGTCTATGTCAAAGAAATGTTTACATAGTAATTTTGAAAGTACCCATAGCGGTACCTTACTTATTCACAAACAATTATATCTGATAATATGTTAATCAAGCACTAGTTTAATCTAGTGTAGATAATAAAGGTAGTGGACCACAATAGTTCTTTAAAGGTTACTTCACTTCAGGTACCACTGCGCTATTTACTTACTGTGTTCTATATCAGCACAGATGTGTTGACACTGGCATCACTGAACGTACCCATTGCGGTTACCTGATCACCATCCAATACATTTAATGCAGTATGTTAATATCATATACACTTTGTTCACCGTGTCTCATATTTTCTAGCAATATACATTTAAACAGAGGGCAATATAGATTTAAAAAGTTTATGTCCAAATCTCACCCCCAAAATTAGAAAGCTTCATACTGTAAAGCTTTGAAATTTGGCCCTTTTTCAATTTTTTTTAACCTACCACACAGTGTGAGTGGAGGGGTTAAAAAACAGTTTAATTATCCACCAATCCAGCTTTAAAATGTTAACAACCCTAATTTTATTGGGTATTGTAGGCACCTCGGCAGATTAGAAAGCTATCGCCGAATAAAATACACTATACAAGAACCAAGACCAATATTACCACGTGACAGTGACCATACAGTGGGACATACCAATTCTGCAGACTTAAGTGAATAAAGTATCCTTACATGCAGTGACTCATGGTGACATCCTTTCTGATGGGAGACATTCACTTTTCACATCTTTGTCATCTGATGCCATCTATCATGCGATGACATCATTGCTCTACCTGAACCTGCATGCTGATGTCTTGTGCGTTCCCTTTACCATAAGTTTTAAAGTATCGGCGGCGTTTTGGGGGCTCCGATACTGTTGGGATTGGCACTCACCCTGCAGGTCATAATGACTGCAGAGATATTTATTTGCATTGGCCGCAGAGTTAGATTTGATTCCCATAGTAAAAAGTTCAAGGCTGGAATGTGTTCAGTCATCGAACGAAATTCTGGTCCAAACGTATAAAATAACAATGCAATTAACCAGAGGGAAACAAATCTCATTGCTAAAAAATAGGCAAATAAAAAAAAAAGAAACCTCTTCTCTGCAGAGTGTGGAAACAATGTCTGATGTTTGTAAAACTTGGACATTTTCTGAAAATGTCATTAGGAACATTGGCAAAAACATCAGGAGTGAGATTTCTGCCACCGGCCGAGTCCGTGTATGATGTCAGGGAGACAAAAGAGGGAAAATAATCATTACTAGCTGGAAGCTGACATAACATAAGGAATTATACCACTACACTAATCTGTACTGTTACATAGGACTGCTGGACTAATAAATAACCTGTACCTAGAGTCACCACTCTGTGTTATCTGTGGTGTTACATAGGACTGCAGGTGACATCTACTACATTATCTGTACTCAGAGAGTTATCACTGTGTTATCTGTGGTGTTACATAGGACTGCAGGTGACATCTACTACATTATCTGTACTCAGAGAGTTATCACTGTGTTATCTGCGGTGTTACATAGGACTGCAAGTGACATCTACTACATTATCTGTACTCAGAGAGATATCACTGTGTTATCTGTGGTGTTACATAGGACTGCAGGTGACATCTACTACATTATCTGTACTCAGAGAGTTATCACTGTGTTATCTGTGGTGTTACATAGGACTGCAAGTGACATCTACTACATTATCTGTACTCAGAGAGGTATCACTGTGTTATCTGTGGTGTTACATAGGACTGCAAGTGACATCTACTACATTATCTGTACTCAGAGAGGTATCACTGTGTTATCTGTGGTGTTACATAGGACTGCGGTGTAACATCTACTACATTATCTGTACTCAGAGATATCACTGTGTTATCTGTGGTGTTACATAGGACTGCAGGTGACATCTACTACATTATCTGTACTCAGAGAGTTATCACTGTGTTATCTGTGGTGTTACATAGGACTGCAGGTGACATCTACTACATTATCTGTACTCAGAGAGTTATCACTGTGTTATCTGTGGTGTTACATAGGACTGCAAGTGACATCTACTACATTATCTGTACTCAGAGAGGTATCACTGTGTTATCTGTGGTGTTACATAGGACTGCAAGTGACATCTACTACATTATCTGTACTCAGAGAGATATCACTGTGTTATCTGTGGTGTTACATAGGACTGCAGGTGACATCTGCTCCATTACCTGTACTCAGAGAGTTATCACTGTGTTATCTGTGGTGTTACATAGGACTGCAGGTGACATCTC
Source organism: Oophaga sylvatica (assembly GCA_033576555.1). Lineage (NCBI taxonomy): Eukaryota > Metazoa > Chordata > Amphibia > Anura > Dendrobatidae > Oophaga > Oophaga sylvatica. The sequence goes on from JARQOD010002413.1 coordinate 31,032, forward strand.
CTACATTATCTGTACTCAGAGAGTTATCACTGTGTTATCTGTGGTGTTACATAGGACTGCAGGTGACATCTACTACATTATCTGTACTCAGAGAGATATCACTGTGTTATCTGTGGTGTTACATAGGACTGCAGGTGACATCTACTACATTATCTGTACTCAGAGAGTTATCACTGTGTTATCTGTGGTGTTACATAGGACTGCAGGTGACATCTACTACATTATCTGTACTCAGAGATATCACTGTGTTATCTGTGGTGTTACATAGGACTGCAGGTGACATCTACTACATTATCTGTACTCAGAGAGTTATCACTGTGTTATCTGTGGTGTTACATAGGACTGCAGGTGACATCTACTACATTATCTGTACTCAGAGAGTTATCACTGTGTTATCTGTGGTGTTACATAGGACTGCAGGTGACATCTACTACATTATCTGTACTCAGAGAGTTATCACTGTGTTATCTGTGGTGTTACATAGGACTGCAGGTGACATCTACTACATTATCTGTACTCAGAGAGATATCACTGTGTTATCTGTGGTGTTACATAGGACTGCAGGTGACATCTGCTACATTATCTGTACTCAGAGATTTATCACTGTGTTATCTGTGGTGTTACATAGGACTGCAGGTGACATCTACTACATTATCTGTACTCAGAGATTTATCACTGTGTTATCTGTGGTGTTACATAGGACTGCAGGTGACATCTGCTACATTATCTGTACTCAGAGAGTTATCACTGTGTTATCTGTGGTGTTACATAGGACTGCAGGTGACATCTACTACATTATCTGTACTCAGAGAGTTATCACTGTGTTATCTGTGGTGTTACATAGGACTGCAGGTGACATCTACTACATTATCTGTACTCAGAGAGTTATCACTGTGTTATCTGTGGTGTTACATAGGACTGCAGGTACATCTACTACATTATCTGTACTCAGAGTTATCACTGTGTTATCTGTGGTGTTACATAGGACTGCAGTGACATCTACTACATTATCTGTACTCAGAGAGTTATCACTGTGTTATCTGTGGTGTTACATAGGACTGCAGGTGTCATCTACTACATTATCTGTACTCAGAGAGTTATCACTGTGTTATCTGTGGTGTTACATAGGACTGCAGGTGACATCTACTACATTATCTGTTTTGAGAGTTATCACTGTTTTAAACTGGGGTTTTTTAAAAGGCGCAGGGACTTTAAAATTTAAAATTGTATCAGGGTTATCACTGTGTTTTGTGGTGTTCATAGGACTGCATTTGACATTTATAATTATTGTACCCCGAGATTTAATCCCCGTGTTTCGGGGGTGTTACATGGACTGCGGTGACATTTTTACTAAAAAACCTGTACCAGGAGTTTCCCGGGTGTTATTTTTGGGTGTT
>JARQOD010002413.1:32528-78189 GCA_033576555.1 Oophaga sylvatica
CTGATCAGTTGGTAGGTATACTATTTGTATAGTACATGGTTCTGTTGTAATGTGTACATCACTCTACTTTACTTGGTTACTGTAGTGTTACATACTTACAATACATTGTATCGGGTTAATGTCGTGATTACATATACAGGAATCACTTATCTGTTCGAGTTCATGGACGTTTACAGACCAGGTACACACTATTATCTGTATGTTTCATGGACTGGTTTACATAGACTCAGTACATTATACTTTCTTCAGAACAGGTACTGTATTTATGTCAGGTACATTACTCTGTACAGAGAGTATCACTTTATCTTGAGTTACTAGGACTGAGTACATACTAATGTACCATAGTATACTGTGTATCTGTGGTTACATAGGACGCAGGTGACATACTACATTATCTACTCAGATAACTGTGTTATCTGTGTTACTAGACTGGTGACATCCTACATACCTTACCAAATATCACTGTGTTATCTGTAGTTTACATAGGACTGCAGGTGAACTACTCAATTATCTGTATCGTTTCACTGTGTATCTGTGTTACTAGACTGCAGGTGACATTACTACATTATCTGATCAGAGATTATACTGTTATCTTGGAGTTATCATAGTGCACTGAGTCTTACATTACTGAGCAGAATTATCATTATCTGTGTTAATAGACTGTTCAGGTGATCTACATGACGCAGGAGATCACTGTTACTGTGTGTTCATAGGAACTGGTTACTCTGCTTTCTGACTGAGGTATCACTTTTATCGTGGTTACATGGATCAGGTGTTACATTACTGTACATCTAAGTTATCTTATCGGGTGTTACTATGTGACATTCTACTATTATCTGACTCAAGATATCACTTTTATCTGTTGAGTTACACTAGGTACTGTGTGTTACTAGCTCAGGGAACTTATTATCTGTGGTTACATGGATCGTGTTACATAGACCAGGATACTTATCGTTAATACCGGTACTTTATGACCAGGAATAACTTCTGTTGAATAACTGTGTATCTATACATTGACTCAGGTATCACTTATCTGTTAAGATATCAGTGATCTTTATGACTCAGGTTCACTATCTGTACTAGAAGTATCATTTATTTGTGTTCAAGGATCGGTACTCTCTACATAGACTCAGTTATCACTTTATCTGTGGTTACTGGATCGTGTAATATACTCAGAGACACTTTATCTGTTACATGGATCAGTGATCTACACTGACTCAATATCACTGGTTATCTGTTTACTGTGGTGACAACCATACTACTCGATTATCACTGGTATCTGTGTGTTAATAGACTGCAGGTGACATCACTACATTATCTGTACTCAAGAGTTATCACTGTGTTATCTGTGTGTTACATAGGACTGCAGGACATCTACTACATTATCTGTACTCAGAGAGTATCACTGGTTTCTGGGTGTTACATAGGACTGCAGGGACCTACTACATTATCTGTACTCAAGTTTCACTGTTACTGTGTGTTACATAGACTGCAGTGACATCTACACTTATCTGTACTCAAGAGTTATCACTGGTTATCTTGTGTTCATAGGACTGCAGGTACATCTACATTATCTGTACTCAGAGTATCACTGTGTATCTGTGTGTTACATAGGACTGCAGGTGACATCACTACATTATCTGTACTCAGGAGTATCACTGTGTTATCTGTGTGTTACATAGGACGCAGGTGACATCTACTACATTATCTGTACTCAGAGTTATCATGTATCTGTGGTGTTACATAGACTGCAGGTACATACTACATATCGTACAGGTTATACTGTGTTCTGGTGTACATGACTCAGTACATTTACATACTTACTAGTTACTGTGTTATCTGGGTGACATAAAGGTACTCAAATTATCACTGGTATCTGTGTTATCTGGGTACATACTCATAATACTCATTATCGTACAGAGAGTACACTTTTATCTTTGTATGATGCAGTGATTACTTAGTACTCAGAGTCACTGTACTGTCAAGGATAGTGAATCTATTATTGACTAGGTACATACTTTTTCAAGAGAGTACTTTACATAGACTCAGGATTCACTGTATCTGTACATGGAGAGGACATATCATATCTACATATCAGATCTGTGTATGATGAGGTGACCTCTACTATCGATCAGAGGTATCCTGGTTACTGTGGTTACATAGAGCAGTACATCTACTACATTATCTGTACTCAGAGAGTTATCACTGTGTTATCTGTGGTGTTACATAGGACTGCAGGTGACATCTACTACATTATCTGTACTCAGAGAGTTATCACTGTGTTATCTGTGTGTTACATAGGACTGCAGGTGACATCTACTACATTATCTGTACTCAGAGAGTTATCACTGTGTTATCTGTGGTGTTACATAGGACTGCAGGTGACATCTACTACATTATCTGTACTCAGAGAGTTATCACTGTGTTATCTGTGGTGTTACATAGGACTGCAGGTGTCATCTACTACATTATCTGTACTCAGAGAGCTATCACTGTGTTATCTGTGGTGTTACATAGGACTGCAGGTGACATCTACTACATTATCTGTACTCAGAGAGTTATCACTGTGTTATCTGTGGTGTTACATAGGACTGCAGGTGACATCTACTACATTATCTGTACTCAGAGAGTTATCACTGTGTTATCTGTGGTGTTACATAGGACTGCAGGTGACATCTACTACATTATCTGTACTCAGAGAGTTATCACTGTGTTATCTGTGGTGTTACATAGGACTGCAGGTGACATCTACTCATTATCTGTACTCAGAGAGTTATCACTGTGTTATCTGTGGTGTTACATAGGACTGCAGGTGCCCATCTACTATATTATCTGTACTCAGAGAGTTATCACTGTGTTATCTGTGGTGTTACATAGGACTGCAGGTGACATCTACTACATTATCTGTACTCAGAGAGTTATCACTGTGTTATCTGTGGTGTTACATAGGACTGCAGGTGACATCTACTACATTATCTGTACTCAGAGAGATATCACTGTGTTATCTGTGGTGTTACATAGGACTGCAGGTGACATCTACTACATTATCTGTACTCACAGTTATCACTGTGTGATCTGTGGTGTTGCATAGGACTGTATTATCTGTATATTAATGCTTCTTCTTATTTCTTGCTCGCAGCCTTCGTGAAGCACATCATGGCCAGCTGAGCAGGTATGGTTCACCTCCAGGATTAGTGTCACCTCTCGCAGAGACTATAATACATTTCCTTCTGATTCAGTAATGGGTGGAAACTACAAATGTAACAAAAAGCGGAGGTCGGTGCTGATACAAACACAGAATAGGATCATAAAGGAACAAACCATCTCTGATATCTCTCCAAATCCTGGTCCTCCTCACCACATCCCCACGGTCACTTTTACCTCCCATCCATGCTCTGTCACTACTTTCCGTAACCTTTCTTACCTTATACCCATTTGCCCGGCCCCCTTTGCTTTCCACTGACATCCCCACTATCATCATGGTCGACTTCAACGTCCCCATTGACACTTCCCACTCCGCTGTCTATAAGCTTCTCTCACTTCTTCCTTTGGTCTGGCTCAATGGTCTTCTGCAGCCACTCACAAAGATGGCCACACACTGGACAGCATCTTCACCCACATCTTCTCACTATCTAAGCTCTCTAGGATCATACAATCATAGAATGGTAGAGTTGGAAGGGACCTCCTGGATCATCTGGTCCAACCCCCTGCTCAAACTCACCTCTACCTAACTCACCTAACTCATCTAACTCACCTCTTCCTCTTTCTGACCACAACCTGTTCACATTATCTTCACTGTCCTCTCCAGGTCCACAATTCCCACTCCACAAAATTTCACACCCTCGCAGAAATCTCAAACACCTTGATTTACACTCAGCTTCTGTGTCCCCTCTCCCGCTTACAGACATAAGTTCCTTACACAATGCAGACGCTATATAACACCACAATAGCTGCAGCTCTTGAATCAGTTGCCCCTCTCACACATAGCAAAGCTCATACAGTCAACTAGCAACCCTGGCACACCAGCCTGACCAAAGAACTGAGGCGGGCTTCCAGGGTTGCTGAGCAGAGAGGGAAAAGATCCCACTCCAACGAGCACTTCCAACAGTCCCTCACTACATTCAAGGCCACATTCGCTGCAGCAAAACAAACATAATTCTCATCTCTCATATCCTCCCTGTCTCACAACACTAAACAGCTATTCAACACTTTCAATTCTCTCCTCAGTCCCCAGCACCTCCTCATTCTCATCTCAGCTGAAGACTTTGCCTCATTCTTCAAGCAGAAGATCCCAGCCTCAAAAAGCTCTCCCTTGACCCATCCTCTGGGTCCAGCTATCGCCCCACATCATTTTTCCCCTATGCCTCCAAACTACTGGAACAACACGTCCATCTTGAACTGTCCTTCCACCTCTCCTCCTGCTCCTCTTTGACTGCTTATAATCTGGCTTCCGACCTCATAATTTCACTGAAACTGCCCTAACTAAAGTCACCAATGACCTACTAACTGCCAAATCCAAGCAACACTACTCTGTCCTCCTCCTCCTGGACCTGTCCACTGCCTTCTATATTATTCTGTCCTCCTTCTCCTGGACCTATTCTCTGCCTTCTATATTACTCTGTCCTCCTCATCCTGTCCTCTGCCTTCTATATTACTCTGTCCTCCTCCTCCTCCTAGACCTGTCCTCCCCTTCTATATTACTCTGTCGTCCTCCTGGACCAGTCCTCTGCCTTCTATATTACTCTGTCCTCCTCCTCCTGGACCTGTCCTCTGCCTTCTATTTACTCTGTCCTCCTCCTCCTGGACCTGTCCACTGCCTTCTATATTACTCTGTCCTCCTCCTCCTGGTCCTGTCCACTGCCTTCTATATTACTCTGTCCTCCTCCTCCTGGACCCATCCTCTGCCTTTGATGACACAGTGGACCACTCCCTATTACTACAGACCCTCTCATTTCTTGGCATCACAGACTTGGCCATTCAGCGTCCCCCTCACACAACACCTCCTCACCTCGCCCCCTATCTGTCGGTGTCCCCAAGTATCAGTCCTAGGGCCCCTGCTCTTCTCCATTTACACCTTCAGCCTGGGACGGCTCATAGTGTCCCACCACTTGAGGGATCACCTCCCTACTAACCAGAATCCCACAATGTCTGTCCGCTATTTCATCCTTCTTCTCCGCTAGATTTTTAAAACTTAACATGGACAAAACAGAATTCTTCATCTTTCCACCATCTCACTCGACCCCCCCAATGGACCTATCCATCAAAGTCAATGGCTGCTCACTCTCCCAAGTCCCAGAAACTCGCTGCCTCGGGGTAATCCTGGACTCTGATCTCTCCAATAAACCACATATCCAAGCCCTCTCCACCTCCTGCCAACTACAACTGAAAATATTTCCGGTATCTGTACATTCTTCAACCAAGAATCTGCAAAAACAATAGTGCACACCCTCATCATCTCCCGCCTTGACTACTGCAACCTCCTGCTCTGTGTCCTCCCCTCTAACACTCTTGCACCCCTCCAATCTGTCTAAAACGTGGCTGCCCGACTAATCCAACTGTCCCCCCACTATTCCCCGGCCTCTCCCCTGTCATTCCCTGCACTGGCTCCCCATTACCCAGAGACTCCAGTTCAGAACCCTAACTATGACATACAAAGCCATCCACAACCTGTCTCCTCCATACATCTGTGACCTCGTCTCCCGGTACTTACCTACACGCAACCTCCGATCCTCACAAGATCTCCTTCTCTCCTCCCCTCTTATCTCCTCTTCCCACAATCACATACAAGACTTCTCCCGTGCTTCCCCCCTACTCTGGAACTCTCTACCCCAACACATCAGACTGGTCAGTGATTACATGATTACACAGGAGCTGCCGGCAGCATCTCCGGACTTGTCTCCATCGAGCACATCGGAGACGCCATTGGTCGGTGATTACACAGGAGCTGCCGGCAGCATCTATGGACTTGTCTGCATCGAGCACATCGGAGACGTCATTGGTCGGTGATTACACAGGAGCTGCCGGCAGCATCTATGGACTTGTCTCCATCGAGCACATCGGAGACGTCATTGGTCGGTGATTACACAGGAGCTGCCGGCAGCATCTATGGACTTTTCTCCATCGAGCACATCGGAGACGTCATTGGTCGGTGATTACACAGGAGCTGCCGGCAGTATCTATGGACTTGTCTCCATCGAGCACATCAGAGACGTCATTGGTCGGTGATCACACAGGAGTTGTCGGCAGCATCTACGGACTTGTCTCCATTGAGCACATCGGGACATCATTGGTCAGTGATTACAGAGGAGTGCTGGTAGCGTCTCCGGACTATTTTCCATCAAGCACATTAGGGGCGTCATTGGTCAGTGATTACACAGGAGCTGCCGGCAGCGGATCCTGATGATTTGTACAATCAGAGGCAGAACCTTCCTCAGACGACCATTAATAACCTCAGTGGCAGCAGCTGAGGCCGGAGGTGCTGGGCTTTGTACACAAGGCTCAGACTCGACTGAATAATCCAAGGTTTGGAAATTGTAGTTTCCATTTTTCCATCATTTCCAGATCAGTGACGCCTCCATCCTGGGATTTCCAGAATTCCACCCCTTTTCTTTCTTCGTTCTGCCATTTCAGTGTTGATGAGTGTAGATATACAGGACATTACTAACATACAGGAAATCAAGATCAAGTGTATAACATGAAGAACATGTGACGCCCCTGCTATAACTAGCTAAATGGAAGGGTTAATTGTATATGATGGTACTCTGTGTATTAGGAGAAGAGAACAAAGCCTAAGGTCTTTATAAAGAGGAGAAGGTGTGTAAAGTGTAGCGATGTCAAAAGTTAATAACTGATCCAAAAAAATAATTACGTAAATAGAAAAGTGCAAACAGTACAAAAATAGCTGAAGCTGCACATGAATAATGTATACATGCACTTCAAGATAGAGCATGAAAAAGAGCTGAAAGTGGGCGATGATGTGGAAGCCCCTGATGAAGCTGCAAAATGAGTGGTCCCCAGATGAAGCTGTGAAACGAGGTCTATCTACAGCCCTGCTTATGGTTTTGCTATTCTTTCAAGCACTGTGTATCTTCCATCTTATTGATTTTTTTGCATCAGTTTTTAGCTTGTGACCTTTCAACTCTTCACACCCCTTCTCTTTATATATTGCCTCAGCCTTTGTTCACTTCTACTACTCAGCATATACCACTAATCATGTCCTCTCCATTCCCAGGGAAAGTGTGGAGCTATGGAGTGAAGCTGAGTCCACGTAGGGCAGGTGCTGGCTGTGCTGTACAGGCGGAGCCGGTCTCTATCTGCAGTTTAACCACTTAGATACCAGTGACAAACCCTGAGAATGGCACTCGAGTTACACAGTCTTGGTGGGGTGCCTATCCGACACCAATCACATGCCTGTCTAATGTGTCATCTAATGATGTGTCCCAGGCTGATGAGCTGCAAAAAAAATATTAATTTCACTACATACTCAAATACTGAAATATTGCAGCACATACAGTCGTGGCTGAAAGTGTTGGCACCCTTGAAATTGTTCCAGAAAATGAAATACTGAATTTCTCCCAGAAAATTATTAAATTACATGTTTTGTTATACACATGTTAATTTCCTTTGTCTGTATTGGAACAACATAAAAAAAACAGGAAAAATGATAAATTGGACATAATGTCACACAAAGCCTCAAAATAAGTCAAACAAAATTGTTGGTACCTTTCCAAAATTGTGAGTAAACAACCTTGCTTCAAGCATGTGATGCTCGTTCACACTCACCTGTGGCAAGTAACAGGTGTGGACAATATGAAAATGACACCTGAAACCAGATAAAAAGGGGAGAAGTTGTCTCAATCTTTGCATTGTGTCTGTGTGCGCTGCACTAAGCATGGAGAACAGAAAGAGGAGAAGAGAACTGTCTGAGGACTTGAGAACCACAATTGTTGAAAAATATCAACAATCTCAGTTACAAGTCCAACTCCAGAGATCTTGATGTCCCTTTGTCCACGGTGCGCAACATAATCAAGACGTTTACAACCCATGGCACTGTAGCTAATCTCCATGGACGTGTATGGCAGAGAAAAATTGAAGAAAGGTTGTATTACAGGATAGTCCTGATGGTGAATAAGCCCCAATCATGTTCCAGAGAAACTCAAGCTCATTGTCATTACAAACTATCCGTCCACATGTCAATGAAATAAAACACTATGGCAGGAGACCCAGGAGGACCCCACTGCTGACACAGGGTCATAAAGCTAGACTGCAGTTCGGCAAAATGTTCATGAATAAGCCAAAATCCTTCTGGGAAGCATCTTGTGGACATATGAGACAAGATAGAGCTTTTTGGTAAAGCACATCATTCTACTGTTTACCGAAAACAGCATGAGGCCTACAAAGAAAAGAACACAGGACCTACAGTGAATAATGGTGGAGGTTCACGGATGTTTTGGCATTTTTTTTTCTTCCTCTGGCACTGGGTGCCTTGACTGTGTACAAGGCATCATGAAATCTGAAGATTACCAAAGGATTTTGGGTGGCAATGTAGTGCCCAGTATCAGAGAGCTGGGTTTTCGTCCTAAGTCATGGGTCTTCCAGCAGGACAATGACCCCAAACATCCTTCAAGAAGCCCCCAGAAATGGATGGAAACAAAGTGCTGGAGAGTCCTGAAGTGGCAGCAATGAGTCCGGATCTAAATCCCATTGATCCCCTGTGGAGAGATCTTAACATTGCTGTTGCGAGAAGACAACGTCACATATGAGACCGGAGCAGTTTATAAACTAAAAGTCCCAAATTCCAGCTGAGAGGAGTAAGAAGCTTGTGGATGGTTCTAGGAAGCGATTGATCGCAGTTATTTATTCCAAAAGGTAAAAGCTATAAAAGTAAAAAAAATTCAATCACCAGAACTTCCGGTTCCACTCGCCGCACCCCCCAAAAAATACAATAAAAAAAACATCTAATGTCGTTCACACTGCAAAATATTACAAGTAACACGCCCAAAACACAGGTCCTGGCACTGCTCCAACAATGGAAAAAATAAAACGTTATGGTCTTTGAAAATGGCAACAAAATCCAGTTTTTCTATTTAACAAAGTTTAGAAATTGTATAAATAAATAAAATAACAATAATAATAACAATAATAATAACAATAACAATAATAATAATAACAACAATAACAATAATAATAATAACAACAATAACAATAATAATAATAACAATAATAATAAGTTTGGTTTGGCCGGAGAATCATGTCACTAGGTCATTTTTAGTGCACAATGAACGCAGTGGAAACAAAGTATAAAATGACTGTGATGAAATTGCGTTTCTTTCGACTTTTCACTGCACTTGGGATTTTTTGTGAATTTTCAGTGTTTTTCATGGTAAAGTGAACGACGTGAAAGAAAACTGCAATTTGTCTCACAAAAAACAAGCTATCTCATAAAAAGAAAATGTCATCACTCCTGGAAGGTGAAGAGGAAAACTAAAAGTGCCAAAACCATTGTGCCATTAACCCCTTGCTGTGTGGCTTTCCTGCCGCTCGCTGCAGCACGGGAGGGCCGTTTATTTCTATGATGTGTATAGTTCTGCATTTCTTATATGTCATTAGTCTTGTACATATTTTTTAGTATCTGGTGATTTTGGCTCATTAGTGGGTCACATTCTGACCATACTTTCCCCTGCGATGTCTTTCTTATTGCAGACCCTACTCTTTATTGTTCCTTCTGTTTTCTTTTTTCTGTTGCTTATTTGTTACTTTGTTGCAGAAATGTCCAAGTCTCCGGGAACCAACAGCCTCTGCTCTACTGATGCTGGAGCCCCCCTTATCGGTCATTCCCTGGAGAGAAGACCCCAAAAGTGAAATGAAAATCCCCCAGAGATGGAAAGTGAATAAATTTCATGAAAATAAATAATGCTCTACTTTGTCTACTTTCATGATTTTGGGGTTGTGCCCCTCGGTGTAGGATCCCCAGCGACTACGGCTGAAGTCCTTCATATTTCTTTCTGGAAGTGAATTGTTTTGATGTTGTTCCTGTTCCTGGAAAGCTGGGTGACGATCATTGTGGCTCCCGCAAGGGTCGAACAACTTTCCCACAGTTTGCTGTTGCTTTTGTGACCTGTAGAGGGCGTCACACCCAGTAGCATCGGGTTTTCTCTAGAGCTGCAGCTGTGATGCTTGAGGTTTTCATGGTTGGACGTTCCATGGGACCCGACCCCCCCAAAAAAGCCAAAATTTTAAGAATAATAAGGGAGGAAGTGACGGGCCCCGACTGCCCTTTAATTTCCACTTTCCTTTCGAGCTCTGCCATGTGGCCTTAGTCATTGCGGGATTGGATTACCAGCAGATGAATAAAGCTCCGGATCGTCATCTGTAATTTGCAGGGTTATGGAAGGTTTTCCTTCTTCCTTAAAAATATAAAATCTGTTGGGGATCAGATCCAGGATGGAGCAGGATGATGGTTATGGGAGATGTGAAGCCTCAAAAACAACCTTAAAGGGGAATTCAGTTCAGGCCGCGACGTAGCTGTATGGGGCGCAGAGGTGGCCAAAATCACAGCCCCGGGTGTCAGGAGCCCAAATGGCACAAGGAGTCCTGTTACAGATGTTGAATTGGGGCCCCAGGTTCAGCCTCTGGTCTGGGTTCTCCATCATTGATTTTGCAGGAAGAACATAACCTCTTATTCTGAAATCTTCCCACCGCCATACTGTTACACCACTATATTATTACACTGTTATACTGTTACACCACTATACTGTTACACCACTATATTATTACACTGTTATACTGTTACACCACTATACTGTTACACCACTATATTATTACACTGTTATACTGTTACACCACTATACTGTTACACCACTATATTATTACACTGTTATACTGTTACACCACTATACTGTTACACCACTATATTATTACACTGTTATACTGTTACACCACTATACTGTTACACCACTATATTATTACACTGTTATACTGTTACACCGCCATACTGTTACACCACTATATTATTACACTGTTATACTGTTACACCACTATACTGTTACACCACTATATTATTACACTGTTATACTGTTACAACCGCCATACTGTTACACCACTATATTATTACACTGTTATACTGTTACACCACTATACTGTTACACCAATATACTAATACACAAACATACTGTTACACAGGCATACTGTTACATCAGCATACTGTTACACCGCAATACCGTTATACCGCCATACCGTTACACCACCATACTGTTACACCGTCATATTTTTACACCGCTATTCTGTTCCACTGTCATATTTTTCCACTGCCATACTGTTACACCGCCATATTGTTACACCGCTATGTTATCACTCCATCATACTGTTAGACAGCCATACTGTTACACTGCCATACTCTTACACTGCCATACTGTTACACCGGCATACTGTTACACAGCCATATTGTTACACAGACATATTTTTATACCACCATACTGTTACACCGCCATACTGTTACACCACCATTCTGTTACACCACCATATTGTTACACTGTCATACTGTTACACATCTATACTATTACACTGCTATACTGTTACACCGCTATTCTGTTACACCGCCATATTGTTACACTGCCATACTGTTACACCACCATACTGTTACACCGCTATTCTGTTACACCGCCATATTGTTACACGGCTATAGTATTACACCGTCATACTGCTGCAACACCATACTGGTCCTGCTGCTTGTTTCTCCTTTACCTCACCTGGATGTGCTGTCCTATACCATCAGGATGTGGCTGGACTGGGACAGTGAAGCATTATTATCAGGGCGCCCTGCCTATATATGACCCTGTGCTCCGGGGCTGCGGTGCTGGAGCGGCTGCCAGGCACTAATTCTGCAATGTCCTCATTATACCATGCACTGCAGATATTCTCGGCGCTCTGCTCAGTGATTATTCAGATGAAATGTGCCAAGTCAATGATGAATTCCCACTGACTCGCTGTACTGGCGACTTCTGCAGGTTTGTCAGTCCGCAGCGCGGCCGTCATGGCGCTTAAAGAGGCTTCTGCATCATTAATGTGAGAAATGCAACAGTGAAGAATACATGTGAAAGTCGCGCAAGTGTTTTCTGTCCATGTGATGAATATTGCACAGTTTTTAGAAAAAGCGATTTGTGGCAAAATAAAGTGCCTAAATAATACCACCATACATTGTGCGTTTAATACCGCCATACATTGTGCATATAACACCGCCATGCATTGTGCATATAATACCACCATACATTGTGCGTATAATACCGCCATACATTGTGCGTATAATACCGCCATACATTGTGCGTATAATACCGCCATGCATTGTGCGTATAATACCGCCATACATTGTGAGTATAATACCGCCATACATTGTGTGTATAATACAGCACTGAAATCATCCCATCAAGTACTCAAATAATACTAATGTACAGCACTGAGAATAAGACCGCCATATAGTTAGGAAAACCAACATATTATTGTGTGGCCCAGCTATGTCAGGCACACATAATCCAGGAGAATGCACAGGAAGGTAATCGAAAAGCTTGATATCCATTCACGTCACTCACACTTTCAGACACACCCACCAGGGGTATAAAAGGAAGTGACACGTAGCAGTCAGAGTTCAGTTCAGTTTAGGAGGGAGAGGAGTTCAGTCAGTCAGTTTCCTGTCTTAGGACAGTGCAGTGTCAGTTCAGTCTGGACTTGGAGGATACTGAGAGCTGTTCAGTGAGCTCTGGAGAAAGCTGACATTTCCATCAAAGCTACAAGTGCTTATGTTAAGAGCGAGAGCAGGGCGAAGGGCACAGTGGAGAAGATAGATGCTAGTGCATCAGGTACCAGATTACCTGCACTAATTCACCGGACACCGGGGTCCGAAGCGTTGCTAGCGCTTCACGCCTAGTAACAAGATAACCGGAGGCTTTCTGGACTACAGGTCGCAGAAGGTAGCCCTAAGCGCTGATACGTAAACGGAGTCAGGGGGAACAAGGACTTTGAGCAGGACCCTGCAAAAGTAAGGACTTAGTTCTCTCAACATCTGATAATCAGAGACATAGAAGGCTCCACCACAATGTCGGCCGGGCATTACAGCTATTGAGAAAGCTGGAGATTACAGAGTTAACTTCGCTTCATGCAAGTTTGGACTCAGATACATATACAAGGTTAAAGGAGGCCTCTAACCTGCTCAGCGGTTATCCCGAATGTGCATTCTCCACCCCGACCAGCTCCCCGGGACCTGCCTGAAACACCTACAAGTAAAGGTATGAAAAGAAGCTGCATTGTGTGTGATTGAATTCTTAACTACACCCTGCATCATCACCATAGACTTCCAGGGACCAGTCTCACCTGTGGGAGACTTACCACCCAGCTGCCCCATAACATCCCCTGTGAAGATCCTTATAGCAGCGCTGGTCCAATTGATCAGACACCACAGGTGGCGTCACGAACTAACTACAAATCCCCTGTAAATATCCCCCATTGCATGACCGCCAGGGCCACGGACCGAGTCCTGCTGCCAGTGACAACTCCCATAGATTTCCATGGGCTCGGCTCCGAGTACCCCATAGCCCTGGTATCCACACATGTGGGGCGCGTCATCTCAACTTGGCGTCACGAACAGGATGCGAAGCTTGCAAATGTGAGTCCTGTGTGCCTATTGAACTGTTTTGTGAAAAAGACTGTTTGCTGTATTTGGCGCCATTTTACCGCCATTTTTGCCGCCATATTCGCGCCCTAAGGCGCTGGTGAAGAAGGGGGGCGTACCTGAAAGAGCGTGCTGTTGCCTGGACACGCCCCCAACTCTGACGCGGCGGCAGGTCCTGTGAGAGCGGAAGTGAACGCTCTGACAACACAGCGCCAGCGATAAAGGTCCTGTCTCCACCGCTGTGCCTGCGACGCTGCAGCCTTTGAAAAAGGTAGGCTCCGATTGAACAGGGGGCACCAATATGTCGCAGCAACCGGCAGACGGAGCGGCCCCCGCCGGTGGCCCCAATAGCCCACCGCTTGGCGTTGTAGCGCAGGATGGGGGTGCAGGCCCCTCACCTGGTCCGGTGGTCCCGCTTATGCCCCTAACGCTCCCATACATGCCTGGAGCGAAGTGGCTCCCCCAGTACAGCGGCGAGCCAGACACCCTGCCAGGGTTTAAAAGGAAAATATGTAGTATTTTGGATATGTACTCAATGACTGAGAAGCAAAAAGCTGCTGTGGTAATAGGACAGTTAGCTGGTGCGGCTGAGAGAGAAGTAGAGACTTGGCCCATTGCAGACCAGGAGTCGGTACCTGCGATACTCTTAAAGCTACAGGCCATCTTTGAGGACCGCACAGAAACAGATCTCCGGATGGCATTTTATCAGTGCTTCCAGGGACCGGGTGACAGTATTAGGGACTACGCCTGCCGACTACAGGGAGCCCTGCGAGCTCTTAAACAGGCTAACCCCACAAGTCCCATTGATGAGAGCCGAATGTTGAAAGAGCAATTCGTGCGGGGACTGAGGTCTCCAGAGGAAAGGAGGACTGTAAACTGGTGGTCCTTAGATCATCCAGATGCCACTTTTGATGCCCTAAAGGACATGGCAATAAAAGGACTGTGACCCTTGGAAAAGCCTGAGGTGGCAACTCAGTATCACCCGGGTGAAGCCACTCTAAAGCCGGCAGTACCCACCTTTTCCCCGCAGGTGGCAGAAGCTACAATGCAGGTGGCGCCCCCTACTGAGTTGGACTGTCTGCGCTCAGAAGTGCGCCAGCTGACTAAAAACCTGGCCACTGTAATGGAGGCCCTGCAACTGCGGAAAGAAGAAGGAGGAAAGATCCTACTAGCCGACTGTCCAGAGGATGTCCCTTGGATGAACCGGAGGAAATGGAGGACGTCGCCTCACCGGAGGAGGACCACGCCACCCCCAGGAGCGACTCCTGATCAGCACCATCCTCGCCGAGAGATCATCTGCTACCGCTGCAACCAAAAAGGTCATATGGCTCAGCAATGTCCTTTAAACGAGCCGATCCTGGGTCCGAGGGCCAACACCCAGGAGTAGACTCATCAGGCCCCTTAGACTGGAACCGCAGGTTCGTGGGTGGACGACCCTACCTGTCCATCATTCTGGACGGGATTGCAATCCCTGCACTGCTGGACACGGGATCTCAGGTGACCATCATACCTGATGTCCTTTATAATAAATTTTGGTCCATGGACAGTCTCCAGCCCCCGAGCCCTGACTTTACAGTGTACGCCTCTAATGGTCTCCCTGTTGAAGTACTCGGAGCCAAAAACGTGAACATAAAGGTGGGCAGAGTGGAGCTGAAGGATCAGGGACTTCTAGTAGTAAAGACTGTAAATGAGGAAAACGGCCTAAATGTGGTTTTAGGTACTAACATTATCAGTAACTGTCTGGGAGAAGTTGTGTTTTTGCTCCAACAGCTCGCTGAAGTTGCCAAGCCAAAGCAGAAGGGAGTGATCCAGAGGGAGATCCGGGCCCTGATGTGCCAGCAGCAAGCGAAGCTTACAGATGGTGAAATCGGTAATGTACGGGTCACAGACTCGAACCCCATTGTAATACCCCCAATGAGTGAAATGTTAATATGGTGTAGAGCAGCCATAGGTCTGAGAGGACAGAACTACCAAGCAGTAGTAGAGCCCCATAGTTCAGAGCACAGACCTACACTCATGATTGCTAGAGGGGTAGTGGAAGTAGTAAATGGGAGAGTACCAGTACGACTTCTCAACTGGGGGGACGATGAAGTAAATTTACCACGTTATGCCACAGTTGCTAAATTACATGCCGTAGATAACAATTCTATCCTCACAACCGAGTCCTTAGCCTCCCGCCAACCAGCGAAGGATAATGATCCAGCAACCCCGGTAGCGGATTGGTGTCAGCAGCTTCATATAGGGACAGACACCACTTCCGTCCACCAGAAACAGGGGGTACTACGGGTGGTACAGGAGTACGCACAGGTATTTAGCAAACACCCACTTGACTTTGGGACAATTAAGGGAGTACAGCATCATATCCCTACAGGCAGTCATCCTCCCATCAAAGAGCGGTACAGGCCTATACCTCCAGCCCACTATCAGAAAGCTAAGGAAATGTTGCGTGACATGAAGGAAGCAGGAGTGATAAGGGATAGTTGTAGCCCCTGGGCAGCACCTCTAGTTCTAGTTAAGAAAAAGGATGGTAGCATGCGAATGTGTGTAGATTACAGACAAGTAAATCGTATAACACATAAAGATGCATACCCATTACCACGCATTGAGGAATCCTTAGCTGCTTTGAAAACGGCTAACTACTTTTCTACCCTCGACCTTACTAGTGGGTACTGGCAAGTAGCTGTGGCTGAGGAGGACCGGGAGAAAACTGCTTTCACCACCCCAATGGGACTCTGTGAGTTTGACAGAATGCCGTTTGGCCTCAGCAGTGCCCCAGGAACATTCCAGAGAGTGATGGAGAGCTGCCTGGGACATCTCAATTTTGAAACCGTGTTGCTGTACCTGGACGACGTAATTGTGTACTCCAAGACATATGAGGATCATCTGAAGCACCTGGCAGAGGTATTCGAGTCACTGTCCAAGTATGGGATGAAACTGAAGCCCTCAAAGTGCCATCTGCTCAAACGGAAGGTACAGTACTTGGGACATATTGTCAGTTCCGAAGGAGTAGCCCGAGAAGGTCACAGCCATCCAGAAATGGCCGGAGCCGAAGAATCTCAAGGAGGTGCGTCAGTTCCTGGGACTAACAGGTTACTACAGGAGGTTTGTAAAAGATTACACCAAGAAAGCGGCGCCTTTACAGGACCTCCTGGTAGGACAACCTCTCAAGAGCAGAAACCCTCCATTCAATTGGGGTACAGAACAAGCTGAGGCATTCAAAGAGATGAAAGAGATTCTGACAGGCGATGAAATCTTAGCCTACCCAGATTACAGCCAACCGTTCCTGCTGTACACCGATGCCAGTAACGAGGGATTGGGAGCGGTCCTCAGTCAGAAGCAGAATGGCCAAGAAAAAGTCATCGCGTATGCAAGCAGAAAGCTCAGGCCAACTGAGAGGAACCCGGAAAACTATAGCAGCTTCAAGTTAGAGTTCCTGGCGCTGGTCTGGGCCATTACTGAAAGATTCAAACATTACCTTGCCTCCAACAAGTTCACTGCGTACACAGACAACAACCCCTTGACGCACCTTGAAACAGCCAAGCTGGGAGCCATGGAGCAACGTTGGATGGCTCGGCTGTCAAACTATCAATTTACCATCAAGTATAGGGCGGGCCGTAAAAATGCTAACGCGGACGCCTTGTCCAGAATGCCGCATGAATCCGACACGGAGGAAGAATCAGATGATCTGGAAGAAATCGAGCTACCTGCGTTCCACCAAAATGGATGGTCCAAGAGCAACGAGTCTACAGAAAACGGTGTGACAAGACGGTAAACCCTTTACCTCATCACAGCTGGAAGGAGACTCAAGACAGCGATCCAGTGGTCAGCCGTGTCAAGGAGCTGATAAGACAGGAAGGTTCCTCCTTGGAGAAATATGCACCTATACCAGCGAAGCTCCTGTGGAATGAGAAAAGCCGGTTGTTCATCTACCGTGAGAAGTTGTGCAGGAGATACGTCGACCCAAGGACCCATGAGATGGTTTGGCAGATAGTGGTCCCCAGAGCAGACATCCAAATGGTGTTAGAAGCCTATCACGATCAAGCGGGACACTTTGGCTGGAAAAAGCTGGAGACCCTGTTGAGGTGTCGGTTCTACTGGGTAGGGATGCGCAGCTCCATCGAGAAGTGGTGCCGGAACTGTGGACCCTGTGGCCTCAGACGAAAAGACTACTGTAGTCAGAGGGCACCCCTGCAGCCTATCCAGACGACTCGTCCCTTGGAGATCGTAGCATTGGACCATGTCAAGTTGTCACCAAGCAGGTCGGGATACACATATGCCCTGACCATGGTGGATCACTACTCCAAATTTCTGGTGGTCGCCCTTGTCAAAGATCTGACAGCACAGACAGCAGCAAAGACCTTCCAAGCAAGTTTCTGCAGACCACACGGATATCCAGAGCAGGTACTGACTGATAGAGGTCCAGCCTTTGAAGCTGAACTGTTTCAGGAATTCTGTCACTTGTATGGGTGTAAGAAGATCAGAACAACACTGTACCACCCTCAAACCAATGGCCTTTGTGAAAAGATGAAAAACATTGTCATTGATTTACTGAAATCTGTACCACTGGAAGAAAGAAATCGGTGGCCAGACTTGTTACCTGACCTGGTCGACTTGTACAACCACATAGCCGTAAGTTCCACCAACTGCACTCCAGCCTACCTTATGAGAGCAAGACCCGGAAGGCTGCCAATGGATTTGGAACTTGGTGTGGTAGAACCAGAGGCTGATGACAATGCTGAAGATTGGGACACGAATCGACAGGAACAGTACAGGAGAGTACAAGCCTGCGTGGAAGATAGTCTCAATAAAGTAAGAGAAAGGCAAGAGAAGAACTACAACAAAAATGCTCCCGCTAAGCCTTTAATGCCTGGAGAAATTGTGCTAAAAAGAAAAAGAAGAATGCACAAATTGGATGATCAGTGGGAACAGGAGCCATATGTCGTGCAAAATTCCAAATTTGATAACAGAAAAACCTGTACCATCAGCAAGGATGGAGGAAAAACGACTGCAACTGTGTCTAGAGATCATCTAAAGTTGTGTCCGGGCCCACTACAGCTTCGCGAAGAAGAACCTGTTGTCCTTCAGAAAGAAAATGATGAAGCGGTTATACATACGGATTTGGGAGATTTACCTGCAGATTGGCCCAGAGTGGGAGATGCTGTAATCATTCCTGTGCTGCAGTTTTATCAACCGCAAGAAGAGTCTCTACATCCAGTCATACCAATCGTGCCAGTAGAGCCAGTTCCAGAGGGACCTGTTCCGGCAGAACCCCAAGAAGCGGAACCACAAGAAGCAGCACCACAAGAAGTGGAATCCCCTGGTGAAGCAGTACCGCATCGCCCAGTCGCTAGCATGCTTGCCAGGTCCCTAGAGAGGTGGAGTCGTATCTATAGTTTGCCGTTACGCAGAACAGATAGGCTAGAGGCTACTATACCTGACGCTACCCCACGTAGGTCAGAACGTATCACTAAAGGAAGATTACCTATTCGTTATCAAGAGTAGTCCTAGTAAATTAGCCAGTAGGACCCAGACAGGGTTTACTGTTACTGACAAATTGTATAAAGTTTGATAAAGATGTTAAAAAAAAAAAGAAGATTTTCGCACTTTAATAAGAGTTAAAGTATAATGTGAATACTTGAAATATATATATGTGTCTTTTATTATGCATGGACTGCGTGGCTGTGGACTGTGCCAGCCCAAAAACTTTAAATGTAAATAGTTCGCACTTCGGTGCCCTATCTTGGTTTTACATGAAACCTAAACTACCTCTGAAGAAAAACCCGTATGGTGTGGCCTAGAGTGAGGTCTGCAATGAAGTCCTGCAGCCCACCCAGGACCCACGTGGGAGGTTTTTGGTGCGGGTCCTCCACAAGAATATTATCTAGTATTTATGGAAATGTTTTGATACTTTGATACTTCTGTATTTTTCTAATGTACAAATTGTAACGTTAAAGAATCCTCACCTCCCGGATGGGATGAGTTATTATGTTTATGTTAAATGCAAAACAAAAATGTTTTCTTTTTCTCTTTTACAGCCCGGGAGTGCTGTGTTTAACCAAGGGGGGATGTGTGGCCCAGCTATGTCAGGCACACATAATCCAGGAGAATGCACAGGAAGGTAATCGAAAAGCTTGATATCCATTCACGTCACTCACACTTTCAGACACACCCACCAGGGGTATAAAAGGAAGTGACATGTAGCAGTCAGAGTTCAGTTCAGTTTAGGAGGGAGAGGAGTTCAGTCAGTCAGTTTCCTGTCTTAGGACAGTGCAGTGTCAGTTCAGTCTGGACTTGGAGGATACTGAGAGCTGTTCAGTGAGCTCTGGAGAAAGCTGACATTTCCATCAAAGCTACAAGTGCTTATGTTAAGAGCGAGAGCAGGGCGAAGGGCACAGTGGAGAAGATAGATGCTAGTGCATCAGGTACCAGATTACCTGCACTAATTCACCGGACACCGGGGTCCGAAGCGTTGCTAGCGCTTCACGCCTAGTAACAAGATAACCGGAGGCTTTCTGGACTACAGGTCGCAGAAGGTAGCCCTAAGCGCTGATACGTAAACGGAGTCAGGGGGAACAAGGACTTTGAGCAGGACCCTGCAAAAGTAAGGACTTAGTTCTCTCAACATCTGATAATCAGAGACATAGAAGGCTCCACCACAATGTCGGCCGGGCGTTGCAGCTATTGAGTAAGCTGGAGATTGCAGAGTTAACTTCGCTTCATGCAAGTTTGGACTCACATACATATGAAGTAAAGGAGGCCTCTAACCTGCTCAGCGGTGATCCTGAATGTGCATTCTCCACCCCGACCAGCTCCCCGGGACCTGCCTGAAACACCTACAAGTAAAGGTATGAAAAGAAGCTGCATTGTGTGTGATTGAATTCTTAACTACACCCTGCATCATCACCGTAGACTTCCAGGGACCCGTCTCACCTGTGGGAGACTTACCACCCAGCTGCCCCTATAACATCCCCTGTGAAGATCCTTATAGCAGCGCTGGTCCAATTGATCAGACACCACAGGTGGCGTCACAAACTAACTACAAATCCCCTGTACATAATCCCCCATTGCATGACCGCCAGGGCCACGGACCGAGTCCTGCTGCCAGTGACAACTCCCATAGACTTCCATGGGCTCGGCTCCGAGTACCCCATAGCCCTGGTATCCACACATGTGGGGCGCGTCATCTCCTCACATGGTAATGACATAAGGAAGGAAGAGGGAAAGGAAGGAGAAGGAAGGAAGTAGGAAAAGAATGAAGACAGGAAGGAAGAAATGATAAGGAAGGAAGGAAGGAAGGCAGGAAGGAGAAATAAAGAAGGAAGGAAGGGAAGGTGATGGAAGGAAGGAATTTAAAGGAAGGAAGAAAGGAATAAGACGCAAAGAAGGCAAAGGAAGGAAGGGATGAGAGGAAAGGAAGAATAGAAGGAAGGAAATGGAAGGAAGGAAGGAAGGAATAAGGATGGAAGAATGAAGTAAAGGAAAAGGAAGGAAGCAATGAGAAAGACGGAAGGAAAGGAGGTAGACAGGAAGGAGAAGGAAAGAAGGAAGGAGGGAAAGAAGGATGGAAAGGAAGAAGAAGGAAGAATGGAAGGAGAGGAAGAAAGGGAGGAATGAAGGAAGCAATAGGAAGGAAGAAGGAGGAGGGAAGAATGAAAAAGAAAGGAAAGAAGGAGGAGGAAAGGAACAAATGAGGAAAAGAAGGAAGGAACGTGAAAAAAGGAGAATGAAGAAAGAAAAGAAGGAAGGAAGGAAGTTGATAGCCCCCTAGGTTTGAACCCCACCAAGGACATGTCCTTGAGTCTGCACGTTCTCCCATGGTGCTTTCCTCTGGTTTATAGAGGACATGACAGATAGAGCGCTGCGTTCATTTCCCTCCCGCATCTCTGAACTCTATTCACACATTATATATTACTTTCTCTTGCGGTTTTTGTAGCACGTGGATGTCGCCCGCCTGCAGCGCAGGTAGAAGCCTTTTCTCCTGACAATGCTCAGGTTTTAGTGACTCCTAGAAAACCAGATCATTCTGCCGGAGAGGAATTTATTCTGCAGGAATTGAAGGTAGCGGTGAAACGAGCGTCGCTGACGGCTGTAATAAACCCGCGCTGAGCGGAAAGGTTTACTGTGCAATAGTATGAGACGCTACAGCGAAATATGTGCAAAGAATGACGGCATCCATCAAAGCCGCGACGAACTCCGGCCCTCAACATTTATACCTGAAGTGGAGAACAGACGCTAATAAAACGCTGCCGCGCAGAAAGAAACGAGCCCCGGAGGACACGTCAGGATGAAAAGAACTGCGAGCCGGCCGCCAAAAAGGCGATAAACCGGATAATAAAAGTTCTAGAGACTCCTGTGTATACTATACAAAATATCTGTTATCTATCTATTATCTATCTATATCTATTATACTATCTATTAATCTGTCTATTTTTTCCTGTCTTATTATTATCTATCTATTATCTATCTAATCTATCTATTATCGCTATCTATTATATCTATATATTATCTATAATCTATTATCTATCATCTATTAATATCCTATCATCTATTATTTATCCATCTATGTATTATCTATTATCTATCATCTAATATTATCTATCGATCTCATCCCTCTAGATTTATGTCATATAATGTGGAGCTGTATTTCTAGACATATATTTTAATATAATATAATAATAATAATAATTTTACAAAAATAATATCAACACAGAGACAAAGAAACGTGAGGTTGGAGATGTCCCTGATGACACTGCAGCCCTTTGTGACTCAGCTCTTGGCATTGTTACTGCTGTCAGTGCTGCTCACAGCTGAGAGCTGGATACAATTGTCTGCACATCATCTGCACAAAGCTGCTGCTAGTTTGTTACAATGTATCAGCCTGGAGGTCAGGGGTCAGGAGCCTTCCCATGATCCCCTGTCAGGTGGGGGCAGGACCAGTAATGTTCGGGGTCGTTGCCTCTAATCACCTGCTGTTCTCATTCAGTGGCAGAAAACAAAAATGAACAATTGAGACATAAAAGTTTCAGAACTTTTCACTTATGATCTTTTTTATTAACTGAAAACCTTTCTGGAGTTTCAGGGGGCAGTTACTTTTTCATCAAGGTGATATGTGCTGGAGAACCCGGGGAATCAGAAACAATCTTGAGATATTAATGGAGGAGCTGATAACCTGAGAAAAAGCTCTAGTGTCAAAAAGAACCTGGCGCCACATTGTTAGTATTGTTAGTGCAGATTAGGATCGAGAATGGCCCTGGTGGGGTCCTGTGCTAGCTTCATATATGTACACAGTATATATATATATACACACACGGCCACAAGATTCCTGTGGATGAGGCACAACTACAAAGAGAAGCACTTGGTCTTGAAGCAATTACTGCGCCATTTATCCATCCTGCTGCCATGTGGCTATTTTCACTCTGGGTTGTTGGTCTCTGTGGGCTGGGGGGCGGCAGCGATAACTTGTACACTGTCATTACATAGAATAACAAAGGTCAGTGTACTTCTTGTGGGGGCTATTTTTGAGACCTAGCCCCCTCCCAACCGCCACCACCGCCCTTGTCAATTGACAGCAATACATAGTATGCACATTCCAGACAAACCGCAGAGAGAAAATTGCCGGCTTCAATGGAGTGATTGTGCGGCCTGGTGTCCCCAATGTGCGCCAGTTTGCGACTTTGACCGCAGAGTCGAGGGCTGCAGCTCACACACAGAGGCATCATTTCTGGTCCTCGGCAGGAGCCGGGCAGCCGAGTAATCACATCCTGTGAGCAGATCTGTGACATTAATGGTGCTGTAATTAGCCCAGGTCCAGGTTATAGCACACACTGTGCCCACCGACCCTCACAAAGAGCCCCCAATATGTTATTTTTACAAGATGTTTTTGGAGTCACTTCTTAAGGGGAAGATGCCAAGGATTAATCAATTAGGCCGGGGGCAGATGAATGCCCGTATTGAGGAGGCTTTTTTAAGACTGGGTTTGTTTACTCCTAATGATGTGTTACTCAATAGTATTCACGTCTCGTGCTGCATTTACACTGCGGAGGACGTCTTGTAGGGTAGAGCCACCACAAGGATTTGTGAGGGTAAGGTTCCCAATGCACCGCAGCTCCAATGACAGCCACGTTCTACACAAGACATCGAAATTTAATAATCTGTGTATGAAAAAAGGTCCAAGAAAGGTTCATGGGTGATTGTTACTGATGGGCTCAAAGTATCCACCAAATATAGAGCAATATCTGAACAAAGTCTGTATGAGACTTCTCCCTAATTAATAAGTTCCAAAATTATTGCTAAGAAATTTCAACTCAAGAATGTCAACGTTCCAGGTTATTTCCATCCCTGGTATTCTTGTAGGCTGGATCCCTTGTTGTCACACATGGGCTCCATCAATCCATTCCCAGATCTTACTGTACATGCTGTATATCAAGCAAGTCTTTCTCAACTCTCAAAGTTTTCAAGCCCTACATCATCAGCCTCCTAGTTCCTTATCCCTACTTCACCAGCTCTCCAAGGTCCTGGATCCCTACTTCACCAGCTCTCCAATGGTCCTGGATCCCTGCTTCACCAGCTCTCCAAGGTCCTGGATCCCTACTTCACCAGCTCTCCAAGGTCCTGGATCCCTACTTCACCAGCTCTCCAATGGTCCTGGATCCCTGCTTCACCAGCTCTCCAAGGTCCTGGATCCCTACTTCACCAGCTCTCCAATGGTCCTGGATCCCTGCTTCACCAGCTCTCCAAGGTCCTGGATCCCTACTTCACCAGCTCTCCAATGGTCCTGGATCCCTGCTTCACCAGCTCTCCAAGGTCCTGGATCCCTGCTTCACCAGCTCTCCAAGGTCCTGGATCCCTACTTCACCAGCTCTCCAAGAGTCCTGGATCCCTGCTTCACCAGCTCTCCAAGGTCCTGGATCCCTACTTCATCAGCTCTCCAAGGTCCTGGATCCCTACTTCACCAGCTCTCCAAGGTCCTGGATCCCTACTTCACCAGCTCTCCAAGGTCCTGGATCCCTACTTCACCAGCTCTCCAAGGTGCTGGGTCCCTATTTCATAAGCTCTCCTAAGTGCTGTATCCTTACTTCATCAGGTCTCATAGGTCTTGACTCTTGGGTCCATACTTCACCAGCTCTCCAAGGTCCTTAATTCCTATGTAAATTGCCAAGAGCCATAGTCATGACCAAGCTGCTGTCCAGTTTAACTCTGTGGCACTTTACAGGAAAACAAGGTCCCAGTCCCAGTGTGTTGTCAGGTGTGAGGCGCATCACACTCAGTCCACTGTCTCAAGGCCTCCATCTTCAGGAGCCGACACTCAGGGGACATCAAGTTCATTGCAACAAGCAAACGTTTACTGGTCAGTTCAAGTTCATCAGGGTGTAACATGTGGGACAGGGCATAGGACTTCATATACTTTACTTCCTTAGCACAACACATCTTCAGACCTACCATTCGTTCCTCTTGGACTATCCTTAAGCCCACTGATTCCATCAGCCCCAGGATCATCCACCTGACCTTCAGACGGTTTCGCATTCATCTTCCCCTGTGCGCAAGAGAACACGATGTGCCCATCAGACCCCAAGCCAGGCCTTGGCCTCCTGAGATAGCCGGAATGTTCCCATGGTATATAAGTACAGCCTAACACTGCCTTGAATGATTGGTAAATGCTGGCCCTCTATCCATTACACATTACCAAATCACAATGCATATAAAACAAGCATAACATTATTCACACTCTGTTATAATGTGATTGGTGGCTTCAGGTGTAGAAACGTGACAGTATAGTACACCACTCGTATACCTATGTCACCAGCTCTACAATGTCCTGGGTTCCTACGTCACAAGCTCTACCAGGTCCTGGATCCCCACTTCACCAGATCTTCTCAGGCCTGTGTACTGACCACAGCATTTCTCCTAGGTCCTGGATCCCTAATTCACCAGATCTTCTCAGGCCTTTCTACTGACCACAGCATTTCTCCTAGGTCCTGGATCCCTACTTCGCCAGATCTTCTCAGGCCTGTGTACTGACCACAGCATTTCTCCCAGTTCCTGGATCCCTAATTCACCAGATCTTCTCAGGCCTGTGTACTGACCACAGCATTTCTCCTAGGTCCTGGATCCCTACTTCACCAGATCTTCTCAGGCCTGTGTACTGACCACAGCATTTCTCCCAGTTCCTGGATCCCTACTTCACCAGATCTTCTCAGGCCTGTGTACTGACCACAGCATTTCTCCTAGGTCCTGGATCCCTACTTCACCAGATCTTCTCAGGCCTTTCTACTGACCACAGTATTTCTCCTAGGTCCTGGATCCCTACTTCGCCAGATCTTCTCAGGCCTGTGTACTGACCATAGCATTTCTCCCAGTTCCTGGATCCCTAATTCACCAGATCTTCTCAGGCCTGTGTATTGACCACAGCATTTCTCCCAGTTCCTGGATCCCTAATTTACCAGATCTTCTCAGACCTGAGTACTGACCACAGCATTTCTCCCAGTTCCTGGATCCCTAATTCACCAGATCTTCTCAGGCCTGTGTACTGACCACAGCATTTCTCCTAGGTCCTGGATCCCTACTTCACCAGATCTTCTCAGGCCTGTGTACTGACCACAGCATTTCTCCCAGTTCCTGGATCCCTACTTCACCAGATCTTCTCAGGCCTGTGTACTGATCACAGCATTTCTCCCAGTTCCTGGATCCCCACTTCACCAGATATTCTCAGGCCTGTGTACTGACCACAGCATGTCTCCTAGGTCCTGGATCCCTACTTCACCAGATCTTCTCAGGCCTGTGTACTGACCACAGCATTTCTCCCAGTTCCTGGATCCCTACTTCACCAGATCTTCTCAGGCCTGTGTACTGATCACAGCATTTCTCCCAGTTCCTGGATCCCCACTTCACCAGATCTTCTCAGGCCTGTGTACTGACCACAGCATTTCTCCTAGGTCCTGGATCCCTACTTCACCAGATCTTCTCAGGCCTTTCTACTGACCACAGCATTTCTCCTAGGTCCTGGATCCCTACTTCGCCAGATCTTCTCAGGCCTGTGTACTGACCACAGCATTTCTCCCAGTTCCTGGATCCCTAATTCACCAGATCTTCTCAGGCCTGTGTACTGACCACAGCATTTCTCCTAGGTCCTGGATCCCTACTTCACCAGATCTTCTCAGGCCTGTGTACTGACCACAGCATTTCTCCCAGTTCCTGGATCCCTACTTCACCAGATCTTCTCAGGCCTGTGTACTGACCACAGCATTTCTCCTAGGTCCTGGATCCCTACTTCACCAGATCTTCTCAGGCCTTTCTACTGACCACAGCATTTCTCCTAGGTCCTGGATCCCTACTTCGCCAGATCTTCTCAGGCCTGTGTACTGACCATAGCATTTCTCCCAGTTCCTGGATCCCTAATTCACCAGATCTTCTCAGGCCTGTGTATTGACCACAGCATTTCTCCCAGTTCCTGGATCCCTAATTTACCAGATCTTCTCAGACCTGTGTACTGACCACAGCATTTCTCCCAGTTCCTAGATCCCTAATTCACCAGATCTTCTCAGGCCTGTGTACTGACCACAGCATTTCTCCTAGGTCCTGGATCCCTACTTCACCAGATCTTCTAAGGCCTGTGTACTGACCATAGCATTTCTCCCAGTTCCTGGATCCCTAATTCACCAGATCTTCTCAGGCCTGTGTATTGACCACAGCATTTCTCCCAGTTCCTGGATCCCTAATTTACCAGATCTTCTCAGACCTGAGTACTGACCACAGCATTTCTCCCAGTTCCTGGATCCCCACTTCACCAGATCTTCTCAGGCCTGTGTACTGACCACAGCATGTCTCCTAGGTCCTGGATCCCTACTTCACCAGATCTTCTCAGGCCTGTGTACTGACCACAGCATTTCTCCCAGTTCCTGGATCCCTACTTCACCAGATCTTCTCAGGCCTGTGTACTGATCACAGCATTTCTCCCAGTTCCTGGATCCCCACTTCACCAGATCTTCTCAGGCCTGTGTACTGACCACAGCATTTCTCCTAGGTCCTGGATCCCTACTTCACCAGATCTTCTCAGGCCTTTCTACTGACCACAACATTTCTCCCGGTTCCTGGATCCCTAATTCACCAGATCTTCTCAGGCCTGTGTACTGACCACAGCATTTCTCCTAGGTCCTGGATCCCTACTTCACCAGATCTTCTCAGGCCTGTGTACTGACCACAGCATTTCTCCCAGTTCCTGGATCCCTAATTCACCAGATCTTCTCAGGCCTGTGTACTGACCACAGCATTTCTCCTAGGTCCTGGATCCCTACTTCACCAGATCTTCTCAGGCCTGTGCACTGACCACAGCATTTCTCCCAGTTCCTGGATCCCCACTTCACCAGATCTTCTCAGGCCTGTGTACTGACCACAGCATTTCTCCTAGGTCCTGGATCCCTACTTCACCAGATCTTCTCCGGCCTGTGTACTGTGTATTCTCATCTCATATGTGTTGTATGTGTGTTCGGTATAGGTGGGTGTCTGTGTATGCGGGCGTACAGCTGGTAACATTGGGGAATGTATCAAGGAATTTTATTCACTTTTTTTATTTCAAAAAGTCACATAAAATGTTGGACACCATATTTGCAAAAACATTCAGACTTGAAAAAAATGGATGTAATTTAGCGGTGTGGTTACTAGCTATGCAAATGAGGCTTGAGGCAGGTTTATAAATTGTCTTTTTTAGAAAGTAGCACAAAAAGTAACAAAGTCCAGGGCGGGGGAAGCAAAAAGTGCTGCATCAGATCCAGACAGAAGTGTGAGACCCAAATGAATGCTATATTTATAAAACATTGCAGTTTTTCTAGCCAAATTCTTTGAAATGTCACCAAGGAGTTGCTGAATTTTGTGCAAAATTAAAAGAAAAAAGATTTTTTTTGTCTTTTTATTTTCTATTCTTATAATTTTTTTTGCACATTTTTAGAACAAAAATTTGCATGATCTATTAAAATGTCACGTACAACTCTACCATGACTCTGAGTGGGGGCTGCACCCCATGTGCACACAGATATTGTGACTTTTAAAAAAAGGCTTAAACATCTGGATTGCAGAAATACCTCCTAAAATGGTGCACAGAGAAATAAAATAGAAAACAACTTAAAAGAAAAATGTATTGCAAAACAAAAAACTGCCGTAGACTAGAGAAAAAACATCAAAAATAGGCGCAATAATAATTTTGGACCAATTGGACACGTTCATAAATTTGGTGCAAAAATAAAAGGAAAACGCAAACAATAAAAATGACATCAAAGATTCCTTCTGATACCGTTACTATCAGTGTATGCGTGTGTACAGCTGTGTATACGGCTGTGTATGTGTGTATACTGTATGTATGTGTGTATACGGTATGTATGTGTATACGGCTGTGTATGTGCGCATACGGTGTGTATACGGCTGTGTATGTGTGTATACGGCTGTGTATACGGCTGTGTATGTGTGTATACGGTATGTATGTGCGTATACGGCTGTGTATGTGTGTATACGGCTGTGTATACGGCTGTGTATGTGTGTATACTGTTGTATGTGTGTATACGGTATGTATGTGTGTATACGGCTGTGTATGTGCGCATACGGTGTATACGGCTATGTATGTGTGTATACGCTGTGTATGTGTGTATACGGTGTGTATGTGTGTAATGGGATGTATCTGTATATACGGTGTGTATCTGTGTATACGGTGTGTATACGGCTGTGTAATTGTGTATACGGCTGTGTATCTGTGTATACGGTGTGTATACGGCTGTGTATGTGTGTATACGGTGTGTATCTGTGTATACGGTGTGTATCTGTGTATACGGTGTGTATACGGCTGTTATCTGTGTATACGGTGTGTATCTGTGTATACAGTGTGTATACGCTGTGTATGTGTGTATGTGTGTATACGGTGTGTATGTGTGTATACGATGTGTATCTGTGTATACGGTGTGTATATGGCTGTGTATACGGCTGTGTATCTGTGTATACGGTGTGTATCTGTGTATACGGTGTGTATACGGCTGTGTAAGTTGTAACGGTCTGTATACGGCTGTGTATGTGTGTATACTGTATGATGTGTGTACGGTATGTATGTGTGTATACGGCTGTGTATGTGCGCATACGGTGTGTATACGGCTGTGTATGTGTGTATACGCTGTGTATGTGTGTATACCGTGTGTATGTGTGTATATGGTATGTATCTGTATATACGGTGTGTATCTGTGTATACGGTGTGTATACGGCTGTGTAATTGTGTATACGGCTGTGTATCTGTGTATACGGTGTGTATACGGCTGTGTATGTGTGTATACGGTGTGTATCTGTGTATACGGTGTGTATCTGTGTATACGGTGTGTATACGGCTGTGTATTGTGTATACGGTGTGTATGTGTATACGGTGTGTATACGGCTGTGTATGTGTGTATGTGTGTATACGGTGTGTATGTGTGTATACGATGTGTATCTGTGTATACGGTGTGTATATGCTGTGTATACGGCTGTGTATCTGTGTATACGGTGTGTATCTGTGTATACGGTGTGTATACGGCTGTGTATGTGTGTATACGGTATGTATGTGTGTA
Source organism: Oophaga sylvatica (assembly GCA_033576555.1). Classification (NCBI taxonomy): domain Eukaryota; kingdom Metazoa; phylum Chordata; class Amphibia; order Anura; family Dendrobatidae; genus Oophaga; species Oophaga sylvatica. Next base: position 62,763 of record JARQOD010002413.1, read on the forward strand.
TATGGTGTGTATCTGTGTATACAGTGTGTATACGGCTGTGTATGTGTGTATACGGTGTGTATCTGTGTATACGGTGTGTATCTGTGTATACGGTGTGTATACGGTGTGTATTTGGTGTGTATACGGCTGTGTATGTGTGTATACGGTGTGTATCTGTGTATATGGTGTGTATCTGTGTATACGGTGTGTATATGGTGTGTATACGGCTGTTTATGTGTGTGTACGATGTGTATCTGTGTATACGGTGTGTATCTGTGTATACGGTGTGTATACGGTGTGTATATGGTGTGTATACGGCTGTTTATGTGTGTGTACGATGTGTATCTGTGTATACGGTGTGTATCTGTGTATACGGTGTGTATACGGTGTGTATATTATGGTGTGTATACGGCTGTTTATGTGTGTGTACGATGTGTATCTGTGTATACGGTGTGTATCTGTGTATACGGTGTGTATACGGTGTGTATATGGTGTGTATACGGCTGTTTATGTGTGTGTACGTTTGTGTATCTGTGTATACGGTGTGTGTCCATTTTCCAGAAATATTCTGTAGGTTTTTTTGTTTTTCAGCAATTATAAGAAGTTGAATCCTTTCTGCGGGAACAGACGTTGCATTTCGCTGACATGAGGCCGCAGGGTGCAGACGGCTCCGGTCTCTCACTTTTCTGGAGCAGTTTGCTCGGTTTGGAATGAACATTTTCAGAACATCAAGAAACCTGATGTTTAAATATAGCAAAGACATCGGTCGTAAAACAACCTGCAGCCGGCCGCCGGCGGGGTGGTCTGACTGAGCGGCACAACCACAGGGACAGCTCAAATCACTGGGTACAATCTAACTGAAAACTGATTAAATCCAAACCTATATATAGAAAAGTGCCGCCCTGTAGCGTGTCTGAGAATGTGAGCGCTGCTCTGCGGGACACAGCTCCTCAACCCCGTCTATAAGGGAGAGAGAGAGAGAGAGAGAGAGAGAGAGAAGAGAGAAGAAGGACACAGCTCCTCAACCCGTCTAAAGGAGAGAGAGAGAGACGAGAGAGAAGAGAGAGAGAAATGAAGGCACAGTCCCAACCGTGAGAAGGGAAGAGAGAGAGAGAGAAGAGAGAGAGAAAGAGAAAAAGACACAGTCCCAACCGTAAAGGAGAGAGAGAGAGAGAAGAGAGAGAGAGAAGAGAAGAAGGAACAGCCCTCAACCCCGTCTATAGGAGAAGAAGACAGAGAGAGAGAGAGAAGAGAGAAGAGACACAGCTCCTCACCGTCATAAGGAGAAGAGAGAGAAGAGAGAGAAGAGAGAGGAAGAAGAACACAGCTCCCAAACCCCGTCAAAGGAGAGAGAGAGAGAGAGACAGAAGAGGAAGAGACGAGAGAGAGAAGGACACACTCACAACCCCGTCTATAAGGAGAGAGAGAGAGAAGACAGAGAGAGAGAGAGAGAGAGAGAAAGAGGACACAGCCCCACCTCATAAGGAGAGAGAGAGAGAAGAGAAAGAGAGAAGAGAAGAGAAGACACAGCTCCTCAACGAAGGAGAGAGAGAGAGAACAGAGAGAGGAGAGAGAGAGAAGAAGACACAGCTCCTCAACCCCTAAAGGAAGAGAGAGAAGAGAGAGAGAGAGAGAAGAAAGAAGACACAGCTCCAACCCCCGCAAAGGGAGAGAGAGAGAGAGAGAAAGAAGAGAAGAGAAGAAGGACACGCCCAACCCGTCTTAAGGAGAGAGAGAGAGACGAGAGAGAAGAGAAAGAGAGAAGACACAGCCCTCAACCCGCTATAAGGAGGGAGAGAGAGAGAAAGAGAGGAAGAAGAAGAGAAAGCCCAACCGGAAAGGGAGAAGAGAGAGAGAACAAGAGAGAGAGAGAGAAGAAGGACACAGCTCCTCACCGTATAAAGGAGAAGAAGAAGAGAGAAGAAGAAGAGAAGAAGGACAAGCCAAACCTCATAAGGAGAGAGAGAGAAGAGAAGAGGAGAGAGAAAGAGACACACTCACCCGCAAAGAGAGAGAGAAGAAGAAGAGAAAGGGGAGAGAGAAGGACACAGCTCCTCAACCCCTCTAAAGGAAGAGAGAGAGAAGAAGAGAGAGAAGAGAGAAGAGAACAAGCCACCCAACCCGCAAAGGAGAGAGAGAGAGAGAGAAGAGAGAGAAGAAGAAAAAGAGAGAAAACAAAAAGAGAAAGAAACAAGATAAGAGAGAGAAGAGAAAGAGAAAGAGAGAAGGAGAAGAGAGAAGACAAGAAGAAAGGAGAAGAGAAGAAGAGAAGAGAGAAGAGAAAAGAAAGTCACCCTCAAAGGAGAAGAGAGAAGAAGAGAGAGAGAAGAGAGAACAGCTCCTCAACCCCGCTATAAGGAGAGAGAGAAGAGAGAAAGAGAGAGAGAGAAGACACCTCCCCGTCTATAGGAGAGAGAGAGAGAGAAGAAAGAAGAAGAGAAAGAACACCCTCAACGAAGAGAGAGAAAAGAGAAGAGAAGAGAGAGAAAGAAAGACCGTAAGGGAGAGAGAGAGAAAAGAAAGGAAGAAAGGAAAAACCAAGGAGAGAGAGAGAGAGAAGAAGAAAACGAGAAGGAGAGAAAGAACCGAAAGGAGAGAGAAGAGAAGAAAGAGAGAGAGAGAGAAAAGCAAGTAAAGAAGGAAGAGAACGAAGAAGAAGAAGGAACAGAAGAAAGGAGAGAGAAGAAGAAAGAGAAGAGAGGAGAGAAAGCCACCCGTCTAAAGGGAGAGAGAGAGAAGAAGAGAGAGGAGAGAGGAGAAAGAACAGCTCCTCAACCCCGTCATAGGAGAGAGAGAGAGAAAGAGAAGAAGAGAGAGAAGAAACAGCCCTCACCCCCTAAGGAGAGAAGAGAGAAAGAGAGAGAAGAAGGAGAGAACACGCTCTCAACCCAAAGGAGAAGAAGAAGAGAGAAAGAAAAGAGAGTCAAGGAGAAGAGAGAAAGAGAGAAAGGAAAGACAAGTCCTCAACCCCGTCTATAAGGGAGAGAGAGAGAGAGAAGAGAGAGAAGAGAGGAGAGGAGAGAAGGACACAGCTCCTCAACCCGTCAAAAAGGAGAGAGAGAGAGACGAGAGAGAAGAGAGCAGAGAGAGAGAGAGACACAGCTCTCAACCCCTCTATAAGGGGAGAGAGAGAGAGAGAGAGACAGAGAAGAGAAAAAGAGAGAGTGAGAGAAGGACACAGCTCCTCACCCCTCTATAGGAGAGAGGAGAGAGAGAAGAGGACAGAGAGAGGAAGAGAACACAGCTCCTCAACCCCGTCTATAAGGAGAGAGAGAGAGAAGAGAGAGAAGAGAGAGAGAGGAAGAACACAGCTCCCCAACCCGTCTATAAGGGAGAGAGAAGAGAGAGAAGAGAGAAGAGAGAGAGAGAGAGACACAGTCCAACCCTCTATAAGGAGGAGAAGAGAGGAGAGAGAGAGAAGAGAGTGAGAGAAGACACAGCTCTCACCCCGTCTATAAGGGAGAGAGAGAGAGAGAGACAAGAGAGAAGAGAAGAGAGAGAGGACACAGCCCTCACCCGTCTATAAGGGAGAGAGAGAGACAGAGAAGAAGAGAGAGAGAGAGAGAAACACAGCTCTCACCCGTCTATAAGGAGAGAGAGAGAGAGAGAGAAGAGAGACAGAGAGAGAGAGAGAAACACAGCTCTCAACCGTCTATAAGGAGAGAGAGAGAGAGAGAAGAGAGAGAGAGAGAGTGAGAGAACACAGCTCCTCACCCCGTCTATAAGGGAGAGAGAGAGAGAGAGAGAGAGGAGAAGAAGAGAGGAAGAGAAGACACAGCTCCTACCCCTCTATAAGGAGAGAGAGAGAGAGAAAGAGAAGAGAGAGAGGAGAGAAGACACAGCTCTCAACCCCGTCATAAGGAGAGAGAGAGGAGGAGAGAGAGAGACAGAGAAGAGAGAGAAGAAGGACACAGCTCTCAACCCGTCTATAGGGAGAGAGAGAGAGAGAGAGAAGGAGAGAAGAGAGAGAGAGAGAGAAGACACAGCTCCTCAACCGTCTATAAGGAGAGAGAGAGAGAGAGAAGAGAGAAGAGAGAGAGAGAGGAGAGAAGGACACAGCTCTACCCTCAAAGGGAGAGAGAGAGAGAGAGAAAGAGGAAGAGAGAAGAGAGAGAAGAACACAGCTCCTCAACCGTCTATAAGGGAAGAGAGAGAGAGAGAAGAGAGAAGAGAGAGAGAGAGAGAGGACACAGCTCCTAACCTCTAAAGGGAGAGAGAGGAAGAGAGAGAAGAGAGAAGAGAGAGGAAGAGACACAGCTCCTCAACCGTCATAGGAGAGGAGAGAGAGAAGAGAGAGAGAGAGAGAGAGAGAAGGACACAGTCCTCAACCCGTCTTAAGGGAGAGAGAGACAGAGAGAGAGAGAGACAGAGAATGAGAGAGACACAGCTCCTCAACCCCGTCTAAAGGGAGAGAGAGAAGAGAGAGAGAGAAAAGAGAGAGGAGAGAAGACACAGCCTCAACCGTCTAAAGGAGAGAGAGAGAGAGAGAGAGAGAGACAGAGAGAGGAGAGAAGACAAGCTCCTCAACCTCTATAGGGAGAGAAAGAAGAAGAGAAAGAGAAGAGAGAGAGAGAGCACAGCTCTCAACCCGTCTATAAGGAGGAGAAGAGAGAGAGAAGAGAGAGAAGAGAAGAACACAGTCCTAACCCGCTATAGGAGAGGAGAGAGAGAGAGAGAGGAAGAGAGAGAAGAAGACAGTCTCACCCCGTCTATAAGGAGAGAGAAGAAGAGAGAGAGAGGAGAGAGAACACAGCTCTCAACCCCGTCTATAGGGAGAGAGAGAGAAGAGAGAGAGAGAGAGGAGAGAGACACAGCTCCTCACCCGTCTATAAGGAGAGAGAGGAGAGAGAGAGAGAAGAGAGAGAGAGAAGACACAGCTCCTCACCGTCTATAAGGGAGAAGAGGAGAGAGAAGAGGAGAAACAAGTCTCACCCGTCTAAGGGGAAAAGAGAGAGAGAGAGGAGGACAGTCCTCAACCCGTCAAGGGGAGAGAAGAGGAGAGAGAAGAGGAGAGAGAAGACAGCTCCTCAACCGTCTAAAGGGAAGAGAGAGAGTCCTCAACCCGTCTATAAGGGAGAGAGAGAGAGAGAGAGAGAGAAGAGAGGAGAGAGAGAGAAGAACACAGCTCCTCAACCCCGTCTATAAGGGAGAGAGAGAGGAGAGAGAGAGACAGAGAAGAGAGAAGAGGAGAGAGAAGGACACAGCTCCTCAACCCCGTCTATAAGGGAGAGAGAGGGGAGAGAGAAGAGAGAGACAGAGAGAGGAGAGAAGGACACAGCTCCTCAACCCCGTCTATAAGGGAGAGAGAGAGAGAGACAGAGAGAGAGAGAGAGAGAGAGGAGAGAAGACACAGCTCCTCAACCCCGTCTATAAGGGAGAGAGAGAGAGAGAGAGAGAAGAAGAGAGACAGAGAGAGAGAGAAGAAGGACACAGCTCCTCAACCCGTCTATAAGGGAGAGAGAGAGAGAGAGAGAGAGAGAGAGAAGAGAGAGTGAGAGAAGGACACAGCTCCTCAACCCCGTCTATAAGGGGAGAAGAGAGAGAGAGAGAGAGACAGAGAGGAGAAGAGGAGAGAGAGAGAGAAGGACACAGCTCCTCAACCCCGTCTATAAGGGAGAGAGAGAGAGAGACAGAGAGAGAAGAGAGACAGAGAGTGGAGAGAAGGACACAGCTCCTCAACCCGTCTATAAGGGAGAGGGGAGAGAGAGAGAGAAGAGAGAAGAAGAGAGAGAGTGAGAGAAGGACACAGCTCCTCAACCCGTCTATAAGGGAGAGAGAGAGAGAGAGAGAGGGTGAGAGACGAGAGAGAGAGAAGGAACAGCTCCTCAACCCGTCTATAAGGGAGAGAGAGAGGGGAGGAGAGAGAGGAGAGAGAGAAGAAGAGAGAGAGAGAGAGGAGAGAAGGACACAGCTCCTCAACCCCGTCTATAAGGGAGAGAGAGAGAGAGAGACAGAGAAGAAGAGAGACAGAGAGAGTGAGAGAAGGACACAGCTCCTCAACCCCGTCTATAAGGGAGAGAGAGAGAGAGAGAGAGAGAGACAGAGAGAGACCTTGGTTTCCAGAAACCGGATCAGTCTTTTGCCGGATTGCACAAAAGACTGATCCGGCACCATAGACTTGTATTGTTTGCGCCCGCCTGATGCGCTGCTTCAGGTGCTATCAGGCGTGTGTGGCAGAAAAAAAAAACCGTTGCAGTGACCATTTTGTCCGGCCACCGGAATGTACATTTCCGCCGAATCCAGCAAAAAACGGACGCAGCGCAAGGACATCCGGCGCAATCCGGCGCTAATGAAAGTCAATCGCACCTGACGGCAAAAAACGGATGTGTAAAAGAGGCCTAAGGGGTCGATTTGGAGCAATGTGCGCATGATCTGAGAATTGGGCAAGGAACTGATACGTTAATTTTATTCTGCTGAGAGAGGTGAAGAAAGAAGTGCTCCACTCACAGTCCGGACACAGAATGGATCAGATGCCGGCTGCGAAGAAGAAACACCAAATGTTACAATTATACTGCGCTCAAATATTATCAGATGTGAAAACAATCAATATCATTAATGTATCTCACCTGGAGAAGAGGATCCTGAAACCTCTCCTGAAAAAAGGGCAATTCTGAAACTACACAGAGAGGTGGCACTAAAAAAGTGGGGCGGAAGAGTAGTCACATGCGGGGTAATGAAAGTATAGTACACATAGTAGAAAAACTTGTACATAGGAGCAATATTATAGTAGTTATATTCTTGTACATAGGGGCAGTATTATAGTAGTTATATTCTTGTACATAGGAGCAGTATTATAGTAGTTATATTCTTGTACTTAGGGGCAGTATTATAGTAATTATATTCTTATACATAGGAGCAGTATTATAGTAGTTATATTCTTGTACATAGGGACAGTATTATAGTAGTTATATTCTTGTACATAGGGGCAGTTTTATAGTAGTTATATTCTTGTACATAGGGGCAGTATTATAGTAGTTATATTCTTGTATATAGGGGGCAGTATTATAGTAGTTATATTCTTGCACATAGGGGCAGTATTATAGTAGTTATATTCTTGTACATAGGAGCAGTATTATAGTAGTTATATTCTTGTACATAGGGGCAATTTTTATTGTAAAAACCAAACAAATACAAATATAATGACATTCCTCCAGTAATATAAATTCACTTGGATTGTACATTCATTCATTACATATCCAGATTATACATATAAAATTATCTTAAAGAGTCCATACACCTGGTTGAAAAAAAAAACATCATATTTCAACCCAGTGACACATCCTTCCATAACTTAACATTTCCTAATTTTCCTAATGATTTTATCTATCTGGGCTCGGACATTATGTGGTTGACAGCGTCACAGATCTGAGTCGGAGTTATTCTGGTCACCGCCAGTCTCCATTTCAGACTCTACCCGAGAGCCCTCAGGTAATGGCTTCCGCTTGGGCGGAGGACAGTCCTCTACGTCCCTATCAAACTCTGCGTCAATTCTTCTAAGGTCATAATCAAAATCACCGTCAGACTCAGACAGAACACCAAACCTATTAGATAAGTCCATTACACCTGCAGAACTCTGGACCTTCTTCCTGGCTCCTTGGCCAGTGTCATACTCCTTCTCAGGTTTACGGGAGGTCTTGTCCTTTTTCTTCCTTTTAGTCTGAGACACAGATGGTAGTACTGAAGTAATGCTTCCCTGTGACTGCTGCCCCTGAGGGACAACCTCCATACTTCCCTGTGCACCCTCTGAACCCTGCTGCTCTGGTGTCACCTGAGTAGACCCCTGGTGGGCCTCCGGTCTGGCCAGTATTTCCCCTGACAGTAAAGCTGCCTCCTCCAGAATCTCTGCCCCTGCCACCAAATCCTCATCAGGATAGTCCTTACAGATATTGTGCCAGGCGTCAGGACAGTCCCTGTGAGGGTGACCGATCTTCCCACAGAGGTTGCACCTGATGTTCTGGCAGTCTGCAGCCACATGGCCGACCTCCCCACACAGGTTGCACTTCACCACAATACACGTATTTGCCAGGTGACCCGCCTTGCCACATTTGAAGCACTTACGAGGCTGCCCAGGATAGAAACACACACCCCTCTCCCTCCCAATAAAGAAGGAGTTGGGTAAGTGGGCAGTGATATTATCGCACTGGCGCAGTTTCACCAAAACCCTCCACCCTCCCGTCCAGATACCATCATTGTCTCTGCTTTTGGTGAGGTCAGAGACCAGGTCACAATGCCTCCGGAGCCACACCAAATGTCCTGCGGGGGAACAGACTCATTCCAGAAGATGAGATTTACCGTAACGGTATCTGGCTTAGAGATAGGAATAAAGCTGAACTTACTCCAGCCCTCAGTGTCTCTAAACTTGGGAAAATTAGACCAGAACCTGTCCAGGTCACTCATGAGCTTAAAGCTGACGTCATAGCCCTGCCTGTCTGGAAGATTAATCACCGCCAAGATGCTGACTGGCGCAAACCCCATCTGGCGACACAAGAGCTCCCTGACCACAAACCTTCTATCTGGCAGATCCTCCTTGGCACCTCTGTGCCGGAAACGCACGACGTTTCTCCGTTTAAACGCCTGGCCGGTATAATTGGCACCAGAGGTGAAGGACGGAGCGCCACGACTCCATGCATTACTGGGGGGAACCTGCGGGGTCACACTAGGCTGACTGATGGGGTGAGGGTCTGCAGCAGGGGGGGCTTCTACACCTTGTGTGCTCGGAATTAAAGGGGGGAAATCACAGACATCATCATGAACATTGTTATCATCAACATCAATGTCACTATCAGACTGCGCAGCGTCCAGCAAAGATACTGTGCTCCCCCAAACCCCGACCCCTCAGATACAGCGCGGTTATCCCCAGCATCAGAGCCCTGCTGGGCACCATCAGGAACTACCGGCACATGTCCACTGCCCAACTGTGGTGCTTGGCATTCTGAGACTTGTAGTCCCTCTGCTGAAAAATGTCCATGCTGCTGCTTGGAATCTGCTGCAGGCGGCTGTGCTGGGCATTCTGCGACTTGTTGTACCTCTACTGGAATGTGCCCTTCATGCTGCTGCTTGGAATCTGCTGCAGGCTGTTGTGCTGGGCATTCTGTGACTTGTTGTACCTCTGCTGGAATCTGCACTACATGCTTCTGCTTTGGATCTGCTGCAGGCAGTTTTTCTGGGCATTCTGAGACTTGTGGTACGTCTGCTGGGGTCTGTACTACAGGCTGCTGCTGGTGCGGCATTTGCCCCTTTTGGAAGCAGAAACTTGCAGGCTGCAGCACTGGCCGCACCTGCTTCTGGGGTTCCATCTGGGACAATGTCTGACCTGGAACCTGCAGAGTTCTGCTTGTGTGAATTAAACAGTTCCTGGTTCCTATAAGTCTCCGCCAGGGGCCCCATCCTCTCCAGGACGTAGTCCATGTCCCTCACCACTTTTGCCAGCAATACACCCAATGTGTTCAGAGTCTCATCATAAAAATCATGACTCCCGGGATTAATAGCCTTTAGCTTATAGCAAGTGTCTATCTGCATCTGTAGTGAGTCTTTCTGCTGCTGTAACTCACCGAACTTCTTGACCAGTCCTGGGATCTCCTCTGCGAGCTGAAGCTCAGGTGCACGTGGCGTCTCCTCCTGGGATCCTGCATTCAGCGATGTCCCCGGCTGCTTGAACCCAGACGTCTCCTTAATTTTCACCACCGCTGGTTTCATGGCTCCAGGCTCCACAGCACTTTTACTGCTGCCACCTGACTGCGACCGTGTGCGTCCTGACCGCGCCATACTGCCATGCTGCTGTAAGTTCTCCTGGATGGTTTGTCTTTCCAAAGACGTCCGTCTCTGCCTGGGAGCAGGAGAGGTGATCTGCACAGCTGGGGCTGATCTCACCTGTGCACCCGGCAGGAGCTGCTTGCTGACTGGGGAGTTACCTGACTTCACATTGTGCTGTAACCCTTCACTGACCGACACTTTTCCTTTCTTTCTTCTTTGCTGGACTTGGAGAAGGTTTTCCTCCCAAAACTTTACTGACGGCTTTTTCCTCCTTCACAGAACTGCTGCAGCTTTGGCTCGCTGCATTCACTGCTCTGACAGTGGCTCTGGGATTAACATTCCCATTAGGAGAGGCCTGGGAGGCTTGTCCCAGTGTAGGCCGGGAAGCCTGGGCCTTGCCTGGGGAGCTTCCCCGCCCAGGGTGGCCCCTCCCTGGGCTTGCTCCAGACATCAGGAGAGCTACAAACACACAACCTCTCAGCTAGGAGGCAGTATTATAGTAGTTATATTCTTGTACATAGAGGTAGTATTATAGTAGTTATATTTTTGTACATAGGGGCAGTATTATAGTAGATATATTCTTGTACATAGGGGCAGTATTATAGTAGTTATATTCTTGTACATAGGGGCAGTATTATAGTAGTTATATTCTTGTACATAGGGACAGTATTATAGTAGTTATATTCTTGTCCATAGGAGCAGTATTATAGTAGTTATAGTCTTGTATATAGGGGGCAGTATTATAGTACTTATATTCTTGTACATAGGGGCAGTATTATAGTAGTTATATTCTTGTACATAGGGACAGTATTATAGTAGTTATATTCTTGTCCATAGGAGCAGTAATAAATATGTATAGTTATAATTATCTTGTACATAGGAGCAGTATTATAGTAATTATATTCTTGTACATAGGGGCAGTATTATAGTAGTTATAGTCTTGTATAGGGGCAGTATTATAGTAGTTATATTCTTGTACATAGGAGCAGTATTATAGTAGTTATATTCTTGTATATAGGAGCAGTATTATAGTAGTTATATTCTTGTACATAGGGGCAGTATTATAGTAGTTATATTCTTGTACATAGGAGCAGTAATTATAGTGGTTATATTCTTGTATATAGGAGCAGTATTATAGTAGTTATATATTCTTGTACATAGGAGCAGTTATTATGATAGTTATAGTCTTGTATATAGGAGCAGTATTATAGTAGTTATATTCTTGTACATAGGGGCAGTATTATAGTAGTTATATTCTTGTACATAGGAGGCAGTATTATAGTAGTTATATTCTTGTATATAGGGGGCAGTATTATAGTAGTTATATTCTTGTACATAGGGGGCAGTATTATAGTAATTATATTCTTGTACATAGGGGACAGTATTATAGTAGTTATATTCTTGTACATAGGAGCAGTATTATAGTAGTTATATTCTTGTACATAGGGGCAGTATTATAGTAGTTATAGTCTTGTATATAGGGGCAGTATTATAGTAGTTATATTCTTGTACATAGGAGCAGTATTATAGTAATTATATTCTTGTACATAGGGGACAGTATTATAGTAGTTATATTCTTGTACATAGGAGCAGTATTATAGTAGTTATATTCTTGTACATAGGAGCAGTATTATAGTAGTTATATTCTTGTACATATGGGCAGTATTATAGTAGTTATATTCTTGTACATACGGGCAGTATTATAGTAGTTATATTCTTGTACATAGGAGCAGTATTATAGTAGTTATATTCTTGTAAATAGGGGCAGTATTATAGTAGCTATATTCTTGTACATAGGGGCAGTATTATAGTAGTTATATTCTTGTACATAGGAGCAGTATTATAGTAGTTATATTCTTGTACATAGGAGCAGTATTATAGTAGTTATATTCTTGTACATAGGAGCAGTATTATAGTAGTTATATTCTTGTACATAGGGGCAGTATTATAGTAGTTATATTCTTGTACATAGGGGCAGTATTATAGTAGTTATATTCTTGTACATAGGGGCAGTATTATAGTAGTTATATCTTGTACATAGGAGCAGTATTATAGCAGTTATATTCTTGTACATATGGGCAGTATTATAGTAGTTATATTCTTGTACATAGGAGCAGTATTATAGTAGTTATATTCTTGTACATAGGGCAGTATTATAGTAGTTATATTCTTGTACATAGGGGCAGTATTATAGTAGTTATATTCTTGTACATAGGGGCAGTATTATAGTAGTTATATTCTTGTACATAGGAGCAGTATTATAGTAGTTATATTCTTGTACATAGGGGCAGTATTATAGTAGTTATATTCTTGTACATAGGAGCAGTATTATAGTAGTTATATTCTTGTACATAGGGGCAGTATTATAGTAGTTATATTCTTGTACATAGGGGCAGTATTATAGTAGTTATATTCTTGTATATAGGGGCAGTATTATAGTAGTTATATTCTTGTACATAGGAGCAGTATTATAGTAGTTATATTCTTGTATATAGGAGCAGGATTATAGTAGTTATATTCTTGTACATAGGAGCAGTATTATAGTAGTTATATTCTTGTATAATAGGAGCAGTATTATAGTAGTTATATTCTTGTACATAGGAGCAGTATTATAGTAGTTATATTCTTGTATATAGGAGCAGTATTATAGTAGTTATATTCTTGTACATAGGAGCAGTATTATAGTAGTTATATTCTTGTATATGAGCGATTATAGTATTATATCTTGTAATAGAGCAGTATTATAGTAGTTATATTCTTGTACATAGGAGCAGTATTATAGTAGTTATATTCTTGTACATAGGGCAGTATTATAGTAGTTATATTCTTGCACATAGGAGCAGTATTATAGTAGTTATATTCTTGTACATAGGGGGCAGTATTATAGTAGTTATATTCTTGTACATAGGGGCAGTATTATAGTAGTTATATTCTTGTACATAGGGGCAGTATTATAGTAGTTATATTCTTGTACATAGGGGCAGTGTTATACTAGTTATATTCTTGTACATAGGGGCAGTATTATAGTAGATATATTCTTGTACATAGGAGCAGTATTATAGTTGTACAGGTGAATACTTGAATTATTTGTTATCTTGGTAGGTACTTTCCCTTCTGTCATAATAGGCAGCTTTTTCTGATTGTATCCATTAGGGGGACACACTGAGCAGGTGAGTTTTTGCATTCTGTATGTGATAGCACTGTGAGGAGTGTGGACTGTGTTGGTGTCTGAGTGACATTTCTGTGTTCATTGTGCAGTGCTGGGTGATGGAGATGATGAAAGGGTGAAGTGTGCTGCTTGAACATAGGGCACATGTCACTATGTGAGGAATCCCAGCTGTTGAGCTCCCATCTCTGGACTGATCCCTCACCCATCCCACCCTGGACAGCTTGCCAGGATCCCAGCTCTGTGGTCACTGACTATTTACGGAAAGAAAGAAGGTGGAATAGAAGTTCTGCAGAGATTGTGAATTTTTTATGGCTTCAGATTTTTTTTTTTTTTAATTTTCAAAGTTTTGAATAAAGTTTGCAGGACGGAGGACATTTCCCCACAAACCACTAAATGGTTCCATTGGAAAGAAAATGAAACTGTTTGAATGTGGTAGATGAAAGAGTCGGCTGTATCCTCGGGTTTACATCTCCTGTAATACAATCCGCTGCTTTCACCGCCGATGCCTTCCCATCAGTAGAGATGAGGTCCTCGCTGTGTGCAGAAAACGGTGACACCGGGAGAAGAACGAGGCTGAAGAATGAAGGAAAGTCCTCAAAGCTGCAATGATATCACCCTCTGATAGAGAGAAGCTAGTTATTAATCAGTAAAAATCGATTGTGGGAGAAATGTTCTGAATCCATTGAACTCTGAATATTCAAAACAATTTTTCGATTCAGTTTGTGCAAATCACCAAGAACTGAGATTTTACATAAAGAAGAAGAAAGTAACAACGAAAGAAGACGGAAATGACCTCAGACGCGGTCGCACGGCCTCTGAGAGAGAATATCCGAGCCACAACAAAAGCTGAGGCAGGGATTCCTTGTAGAGTGTGAGCCCTCGCGGGCAGGGTCCTCTCTCCTCCTGGACCAGGCGGTGACTGTATATATATATACACAGTATATACACTTGTAGATTGTGAGCCCTCGCGGCAGGGTCCTCTCTCCTCCTGGACCAGGCAGTGACTGTATATATATATATATATATATATATATATATATATATACAGTATATACACTTGTAGACTGTGAGTCCTCGCGGGCAGGGTCCTCTCTCCTCCTGGACCAGGCGGTGACTGTATAAAATATATATATATATATATATATATATAACAGTATATACACTTGTAGATTGTGAGCCCTCGCGGGCAGGGTCCTCTCTCCTCCTGGACCAGGCAGTGACTGTATTATATATATATATATATATATATATATATATATATATATACAGTATATACACTTGTAGACTGTGAGTCCTCGCGGGCAGGGTCCTCTCTCCTCCTGGACCAGGCAGTGACTGTGTATAATATATATATATATATATATATATATATATATATATAATACAGTATATACACTTGTAGACTGTGAGTCCTCGCGGGCAGGGTCCTCTCTCCTCCTGGACCAGGCGGTGACTGTATATATATATATATACACAGTATATACACTTGTAGATTGTGAGCCCTCGCAGGCAGGGTCCTCTCTCCTCCTTTTGGGCCAGGCGGGGACTGTAAATAATATAACAGTATATACACTTTAGATTGTGAGCCCCCCGGGCAGGGTCCTCTCTTTCCCCCGGGAAAACCCGGCATGATGTTTTATATAAAAAAATAAATATAATTTTCAGTATATACACTTTTAGCTGTGAGTCCTCCGGGCAGGGGCCCCCTCTCCCCTGGCCCAAAGGGGGTGACGTATATTATAAAATATATACAGTATATTTCACTTTTAAACCCCACAAACAAACCCGCCGTATAGCCCCAAAATATAACTTTATTTCAAAAATGCAAAAAAATGATAAAAACGGACAGGGAGGCACAGGGGGAAAAAAAAGATCCCAGGGGGGCAATCACAGGGGTGTGGGTACAAAAAGGGTTAACAGCAAAAAATGCTCAATGAATAGCCTGTATAACAAGAAAAAGTCAAAAAAGAGTAACATCAGGGGCTCAAAAGAACTAGATGCGGGAGATATACTTTAAAGGGGAGAAAAAAAAAATGCAAGCATGTAATATTTTCTGAAGCACAAAAGTCTGTAGCAAGGGATAATACAAAAACAAATAAAATGCCCGTACAAAAGAACTAAAAAATACCTGTAAATCATAAAAGCCCCCTACAAACATCAGCTTTTCTGTATATTAAATGTGATACATATCTGAAGCGGGGTCAAATGCTACATACCCATGGTGGGAAAGCTGAAATTTAGCCCGCAATGTAAAACCATAACCCAATTGGGGAAAAAAAAACTTTTTGTTACCTTCACAGAGAGCAGAAGAAGCCGTCTAGCCCCCCCCGACGCGCTTTCGGAGCTACAAAGCCCTTCCCAGGGGCGTGGGTTTTAAAACTTGTAGACTGTGAGTTTCCCGCGGGCCCGGGTCCCTCTCCTCCCGGACCAGGGAGTGACTGTATATAAAACACACAAAAACACTTTTAGACTGTGAGCCCTGCGGGCAGGGGGGCCCCCCCCCGGACCAGGCGGGGGCTGTATATA